>JAHHUM010000974.1:0-261179 GCA_036173005.1 Crenichthys baileyi
CCCCATGATGATTTCATTCCAACTCAGCTGCCTATTTCTATGCCTCCTTTTGCAACCTCCACTGTCATCAATCACTCTGAATGTTTCCTTCTTACAGTATGGTATTAATAAAGATTGAACTTTGTGGACATAACTCACCCTGCGCGCTTCCTGTTGGAACTTGGCAGCCTTCTTAGTGTCGGCCACTGCCCTCTCCACAAACCCCACCGACTGGTCCATGTTGCCTTCAATTCTGTCTATCATTCCACCCTGTAAGGGTTGAACGAATAGAATACATCCAGACTTGAGAACAAGTGAACTGACTGCATTGTTTGATTACTAGGATCAGATGAAAATTTATGTAATTTGACTGTATGTAGGATTGAATTGACTTTTGTAGATGACATTTGTTTTGAAGTGAAGCATATTTCTGAAACCTCATTTGAAAATGAAAGAGCTTGAACTCTGGTAATTTACCACGTGTTTGTAAAATAATCACAATCTTTTCTACATTTTATCAAACCACAAACTTTATTTTTTACTGAGGATTCATGTGATAGACCAACAAAAAGTAGAGTATAATTGTGAAGTTGAAAGAACATGATACACAGTTTAAATTTTTCACAAAGAAAAATCTGAAAAGTGTGGCATGCATTTGTATTCCCCCTTTGAATATGAAATGAAAGGGTTTAAATCAGTCCTGTACAATGTCAGTCCAAAAGGGCTAATGTTTTAGACTTTATTTTATGCTTCAACACAACAGAACAAAATGATCCGATCATTACAAACCCCTTGCGGGACTTGACATGAAGAAGAGGTAATTCATCCATTTGAATGATTTGTGTTTTATTGCAGGTACATAAGACGTTCAGAACACATGCCCTAGATTTGAGGAAGGCAGCTGGTCATCCCTGTTTTAGTTCAAAGAATTTTAATGTGTTAGAATGGCCCAGTCAAAGTCCAGACCAAAATCCAATTGAGATTCTGTGGCAAAACTTGAAAATTACTGTTAAGAGACTTTCTTCATCCAATCTAACTGAGCTATTGTACAAGGCAGAATGGGCAAAACTCTCAGACCTGCAGCAGTAAATGCAGCAAAGCATGGTTCTACAAAGTACTGGGTTATCAGGGCTGAATACAAATGTTTCATGTTTTTATTTGAAAAATAAAACTAAAATCATGTAAAGTTTCAATAATTCAAAATTATACACTACTTTTTTTGTGTCAAGAAAATTCCTACAGAATACTCCAGTGTGAATATTGTGGTTATAGTAAAATTTGAAAAAGGTTGAAGAAGAATGAATGGTTTTAGCAAGGGATTGTAGCTTTCATCAACTTTATAGTCAACCAGTTTGAACTTACAGCCTCTGGATTGGCTGTAAATGCTCTTATTATGTGTTTTAAAAAAGAAATCTTTGTTGTATCAGTTGTTCCTAAAATTAAAAACACCAAAGGAAAATACAGAATCATAATAAGAATACGGGCATAAAGACGTAAATTCTAGTCATGGTAAATTCATTATGCTACTCCAAAGATAGCGACTTTCTTTGATTTTATCTACAATGTCTTTGTTATTTACATCAGCTTATTAATGACAGATTAAAGAAAAAGATTTGACAGTGCTACATTTTATTGTGCATTATTGTTTCAAAGTTTACCTGGTTCTCCACCAGCATGGCAATATCAACAAACATGTCATGTAGCTCCTTAATGCTGCTTTCCAACCTCATGATATCTTTGTGACGGGCTTCAATCTCATTCAGGGCCTGCTGGTTGATCTTGGACTCTGTGATCTGCAGAAGGAGACAGACAAAGACTAAATATTAGACTGGTTTAAAAACAGGCAGAAAACTAGCGTAGTCTTTTAATTTTTGGCAGAAGCAAACCAAATAAATCTCAGTAACTGTGCTCCGGTATGGTGTGTGGGTCATTGTTAGCATTGGTTGGATTTTATGTTCTGAATGCAACAATACGATTCAAGCAGGTGTGATTGGAGCTGAAGTAGGGACAAGATAAGTTGGAAGATGTGTGTTTTCATGTCAGTTTCATTCCAGCATTCCAGTCTCTGCATTCTGTCCTGTTTTCATTACATACAGACACAGATAATTTTGTTGGCATCCCTGGTATAGATGTGACAAACAGCCCTCACTTTGATGGTGAAATACAATCCTTTTTAAGTAAACATAGTGGAACAATTTTATTTTAATCAGTCAACAAGGCTGGCTGATGCTTGTCTTGCCATCATTCACAGAAAGATGATTATGGAAGTTAAAATTAAATCTATAATAATCATAAGATCCAATCTAGATGCCATCTGGTTCCTTGTGAATGATACAATAAAAAGTATTTTCAGTCATACCATCACAAACATATATTTGTTGAGGTTGTTAAACTCTACTGGAACTTTAATTAGAATCATGATCTTTGGTCAGATAAGACTAAGACACAGTAATTAGGCTGCCAAAACTGCAGGTGGGTTTGGTGTGAAACAAAGGAGAAATATGTGGAATAGCACCCCTTACCCACTGTTAAGCATGGTAGAGGAATCTAAGTTACTGTGGGTCTGTTTCCTTTCCAGAGGCCCTGGGAACATTGTTAGAATGCACGGGATCATGAACTCCTTGAAATTCCAGAGACCAAAATAGCAAGACATTACAGTCCAGCTGGACAAGGAGAGCTTCAATCAGAAAAGCAGCCAAGAGGCCTATTGTCGCTGGGCAGGAGCTGCTCAGGTGAGACAATTTGCGAACAGAACAGGAATTACTGATGCACCCCACAAATCAGTCCAAGGTTCCAAACCTACTGGCCTGTTTGAAGTGGCTTCTGTGGACTGACAGAAACAGCTCTGTTCAGTGTGTTCAGATGTATCACTAAGCCAAAAAGAAGATAAAATAGGGGCCACATATGTGGAGGGATGGCCTTGGTTCTAATAACTGGAGGTAGCAGCTTAGATCGGATCCATCCAACACTTTCCTGTAGTCTTGAGCAGAAATTATAGTGGGTGTCAGGAAGGAGGGTTGGCTTTATGCATTGGTACAATATATCACATCAGGTGAACATGATCAGAACATTGTTACTCAGCATTTGGAAGGATATTTGCCCTGTTTAAATCTCAGACATTTACCATTACCAGCTATTACAAATAAATGTATTATTCTATCGATCAAACCTTCCTCCCATCTCCTCAGATTAAAATCAATAAAGAACAAAATCAGCATTAGGTAATAAAACTAATTCCCCCCTTGACCTCTGAAAATGAAGGAGACAACTAATGTTTTTTAGAAGTTTAAGCAATTTAATTTTTAGCAAAAGAGCTCTCATTCCAAGCGAACTCCATCCATCTGTAGTGTGTAGATACTTTTTCACCAGATTCATTGTTTGATTTACAGTTGTTTGGACTTGCTTTCCTTTATTTTCTTTAAGAACAGGTAGAAGTAACATTTCCCCATTTAATCTTTAGTGAGTCGTTTATTTTTCTTTTATTGAAAGCTCAATGGAAAGGTATACATCTATTTTCAGATGAAAGTAAATTTTCGGTTGAGTCACGAGCACCATTTAATTTTGATAACAAGTTACATTGGTTAAGATATAGACATTTCTTTTTAAGAGGTTGATAGTGGCATTTGGAGCTACAATGGAAGGGTTTAGATCAAACACATTTATGTGTTAGAATGTCCTAGTCAAAGTCCAGGCTCAAGACTTGAAATAATCTGTTTGCAGACCCTTTCCATCCAGTCTGACTGAGCTTGAAAGGATAAAACATTTAGATAGTGATGGTACTTTTATATAAATGGCATAATATAGGATAAAGTATCTTTCATGGACAAAAGTCACATCTGATCAGACCACATAGGCAATAGGGGGTACTTACACAATACCAGTACTTGAACCAAGAAAGGTCAATAATATTCTGTTGAAACAGAAGAAATCCCTTGCTGTGCATCTTGTGAAACTGAAGTATTAAAGCTGTATTTCACTTAACTTTAGAAGAAATCACTGATTATTGATGTTGTCCATCTGTAAAATATGAATTATTATTGGTCACCACAGTCATACCGGACTGTTGAGCTGTATAGCAGGACTTTAAAGCTGTGGTCATGTTAGTATACCTTACCTGAAATAGATGTAGTATTGTTTGTTTGGAATAGCTCAGCATTGCCATTTTGGTGTTTTTTTTTGAGAATTGGCTATGTTTCACCTCTTGTTGTGTATACCTGACCTACAGAACATTCAGCTCTTACCCCGGCAGTGAAGACAGCAGAATTTCCCCCCTCCAGCATCTCCTCAAGTTCCTCATCAGTAGTTTTTTTCCCCGCTACAAAGAAAATGGAAAACAAGTTGTTATTCAATTCAATTCAATTCAGTTTTATTTATATAGCGCCAATTCACAACACATGTCATCTCAAGGCACTTTACAAAGTCAATTCAATCAAATCTTACAGGGTTAGTCTGCTGCAGGACTTTCTCACCACTTTCCCTCACTGTTTGGAATGACTACTTTATTCTCTATTTGTTTTCTATTTCCATAGAAAGCTGTTTTACCTCTTACCTGACACCCACGTCTTGGAACAGGCTCAGGAGGGATCATTGTTAGAGTAGCTGAATCTGATCTCCTTAAATTGTGTTATAACTTGACTGAAACAGATAGATCTGCACTCCAAAAACACAACAGAAACCACAGACTAGGATGAACTGTTTGATATGATAAAACCCATTGCAGCTGATCAGGACTGACTTTATCACATGAGAAACATTGGTATAGAAATACATGTAAAAACAGGCTAAAGATCGGAGGTTGAGTGTTTTCCCTGACTCGGCATCTGCAGGTTACTGACTTTAAAAAAATCTGTTTTGGATTTCCTAATTATTAAAATGCATCAAAAAAAAGAACTCACAGCATTTTGCGTTCGTAACCAAATCAACCAATAGTATTTTATTAGACTAAAAATCAGATATCACACACGCTTTGATGCATTAATGGGGATCATCTTGTATTTCATTTTGTTTCTTTTTTTTTGGTATCACTTTTGCTTTGCAGGAAGAAGGTCATGGGTTTGAATCCCATTGAATCCTTTCTTTCTGCATGGAATTTGCAAGTTTTCCCTGTGCATGCTTGAGTTCTCCCTGGGTACCCCGGCTTCCTCCCACAGTCCATAAACATGACTGTAAGGTTAACTGGTTACTATAAATTCCCTCAGTAGTGTGTGTGTGTGTGTGTGCATGGTTGTTTGTCCCATGTGTCTCTGTGTTGCCTTATGACGGACAGGCGAACTGTCCATGGTGCAGCCAGGCTCCCACCCAATGACCGCTGGAGATAGGCAACAGACCCCCGTAACCCCTCTGCGACCCAGCAAGGATGACTGGGTATACACTGGATGGATTTTAAACAACAACCTCTATCAAAGGACCTGCAACTAATTACTTCTCTTTTATATGTTATGATCCTCAAAATAAAGTATCAGAATTGGTCAAAACTGGAAATGATCACAACGCTAAGAAAATCAGAAATCAATATCTTCCAAGATAACCCTGATTGGTGTATCTCTAAAATACAAATATGTTTTTCCATACAAAAAACACACATATGGTAAAAAGTGTTTGTTTCACAACAGCAACAAACAACTACAGTGATAGTAACCATACAATACCAGACATGTTCAAAGATGCTCAAATGTTAGTGTCATGGTTAAAATTTCTGCAGAAATGCAGATGGAGTTTGTAGCAATTGCAAAAATTATCTAAACCTGAGTTTCTAGGATCATGCTACCTTTAGATCTTGAATCAACTGCTACTTACTGATCTCAAGCTGTCGTGCAATTCGTCCTTTGCTCTTATCCCTGAAGTCAACTTGAGCCTCGTTGTACTTTGTCATGACCTCAACAAATTTTTTAGCCAGAATTGCATGCTGTAGGAAAGAAATGAGGACCATCTGTTATTTTTGACAATGTTTATTGATTTCTTTCTACTCTGTCAATGCAAAGTGCTTTTGTGATTTAATGGTTAATTAGGATCAAAGGTCAAATTTATTTCTACAGTACATTTACACCTTGCTTTCCTGAACTATTGCACCTGCAGTAAATTCAGATGAAAAAAGCACACGGATATGATTTAATGAGCATGAATAATAAAAAAGGATTAAAAAAATCTAATAAAATTAAAATACATCTAAAAATATTTAGAATGAGTATCATGAAGCACTGATATTAAACGCTAACACAAAAAACCTGAGTGCATTTCGAAATTTAGGAGCAGAGGCCAAAAAAGCTTTCTCCCAAGCATGTGACCATGTGCAGAGGCTATAGTCCTCCATGCAGCTGTCCCAGGTTCGAGTCCCAGACCCGGCGACCTTTGCTGAATGTCTCCCCATCTCTTTCCCCACTTTCCTGTCTACCTACTGTCGAAAAATGAAAAATAAAGGCCACTAGTGCTGCAAAAAAAAAAGTCCCCTTACACTCAACAGGCCAGTCACTACTGCTAGTACCCTTAGTGTAAGGTGTCACAGAAGTCTAATCCAGATGACCACACTCGTAAAGCTTTACATTCACTAAAATCCTCGAATGAAGAAAGCATGGTTTAACGACTGAATTAATCACTTTATCCAGCTCAACAGAACTGTCAAGAATCTTTCCCAGATTTCTGATAAAACTGCAACAGTATGAGGTTAGCAAATCAGAAACAAAATTGTCTCTGTCAAGAAGATTAGTTCTGCTCAAGATATTTATGCCTTTGAGATTCAGTATGTTTATTCCATCCATAATTTAATTTTTTAAGACAGCTTTAGTAGGTAGTAATGCTGTTATTTTTAATTTTAGAGGAAGGTCATCAGCAAAACGATGAAACAAAATATACTTATTAAAGACTGACCCTAAAGAAAACATAAACAAAGTAAATAGAAGAGGGCATACAGCAGCACAATAGGAGATGTTGTCTGTATCAACCAAGATGGACAGAGAAAGTCCTGGTCAGTAGATATGGTTGGTACCAGTGAAAGGTGTGCATGTAATGTCAGCGCACAGTTCAGAACATGAAAGGAGGATCGATGAGCGACGTTGTCAAATGGTGCAAATACCATACACATCACATGTTTGAGCACCTACAACTAATGGGTGGTGTGGCATAAACATTGGATCTTACAGGCTGTGGAAGGAATGGGTAAACTGGAACATCAGCACATTTAAACATTACATAATTCATGTATAAGTTAGATTAGCTGTGTAAGTCTGACCTGTGACTTGCGTATCCTGAGGTCTGCCGAAGCCCTTTCATCTGTGTTCGACTCAAGCTGCCGCTCGATACCTAACACACACACACACACACACACACACACACACACAGACACACACACACATGTCAGCGCATTTAAAACAAAATCTTAAAAACTAAAAAATAACCATAATAAGCAATAGCAATAATAAGAAAAATACAGAAAAAAGGAAGAACAAATACTGACTCTTCAGCTTGTTTCTTGCATTGTTGGCTGACTTTTTTATCTCATTGGTGAGGATTTCAACATCATCTTGTGTTTCTGAATTCAAAAGGTAAAGGTTACCATTTATAGATAAACCATTCAAACACTCAGGACCTATGTGCTGGGGAGAGTGTTAGGAACAGTTACTTTGGTCAGATGTGGGGGCCGACAAGATGGTGGAGTAGAGTTTTTTGATTTCAGTCACGCTCTCATCAATTTTGTCAATGCTGGTGCGTATATCTTCAGTCTGAAACAAGGATGCACACACACACACACACACACACACACACACCCACACACACACAGGCCAGAATATCATAAAACAGACACAGCTGTGCTGATGACTGTGTAATGACGCAGACAGAAGGAGAAGAATACTTGAGCAAAAAAGTCGTCCATGAAAGCCTCGTTTTCCACAGGAACCTGAATGTCATCACCACCAGGATCACTCTTCTGTTGAAAACATGTTTAAAAAAGTTAGATTCTGCTCATCCTTGCATACAGTAAGAGTAAGAGGTGTAAGAGATGTATCCAAGAATGAAGTTGCATATTTATAAATTTATTTTTAACTTTTTCTTACCCACACAGTGTCAAAATATACATACAGATCCAGATATATGCATATATTCACCTATATTTTTTAATAAGTGAATGTTGTAGAAACACCAATATAGTGTAAAGACCAAAAGTTTGGACACACCTTCTCATTCAAAGAGTTGTCCTTATTTTCATGACTATGAATATTGTAGCTTCACACTGAAGGCATCAAAACTATGAATTAACACATGTGGAATTATATACTGAACAAAAAAGTGTGAAACAACTGAAAATATGTCTTCTATTCTAGGTTCTTCAAAGTAGCCACCTTTTGCTTTAATTACTGCTCAGCACACTCTTGGCATTCTGTTGATGAGCTTCAAGAGGTAGTCACCTGAAATGGTTTTCCAACAGTCTTGAAGGAGTTCCCAGAGATGTTTAGCACTTGTTGGCCCTTTTGCCTTCACTCTGCGGTCCAGCTCACCCCAAACCATCTCGATTGGGTTCAGGTCCGGTGACTGTGGAGGCCAGGTCATCTGGCGCAGCACCCCATCATTCTCCTTCTTGGTCAACTAGCCCTTACACAGCCTGGAGGTGTGTTTGGGGTCATTGTCCTATTGAAAAATAAATGATGGTCCAACTAACGCAAACCGGATGGAATAGCATGCCGCTGCAAGATGCTGTGGTAGCCATGCTGGTTCAGTATGCCTTCAATTTTGAATAAATCCCCAACAGTGTCACCAGCAAAGCACACCCACACCATCACACCTCCTCCTCCATGCTTCACGATGGGAACCAGGCATGTAGAGTCCATCCGTTCACCTCTTCTGCGCCACACAAAGACACGGTGGTTGGAACCAAAGATCTCAAACTTGGACTCATCAGACCAAAGCACAGATTTCCACTGGTCTAATGTCCATTCCTTGTGTTCTTTAGCCCAAACAAGTCTCTTCTGCTTGTTGCCTGTCCTCAGCAGTGGTTTCCTAGCAGCTATTTTACCATGAAGGCCTGATTCACACAGTCTCCTCTTAACAGTTGGTCTAGAGATGTGTCTGTTGCTAGAACTCTGTGTGGCATTGACCTGTTCTCTAATCTGAGCTGCTGTTAACCTGCGATTTCTGAGGCTGGTGACTCGGATGAACTTATCGTCCGCAGCAGAGGTGACTCTTGGTCTTCCTTTCCTGGGGCGGTCCTCATGTGAGCCAGTTTCTTTGTAGCGGTTGATGGTTTTTGCGACTGCACTTGGGGACACTTTCAACGTTTTCCCAATTGTTCGGACTGACTGACCTTCATTTCTTAAAGTAATGATGGCCACTTGTTTTTCTTTACTTAGCTGCTTTCTTCTTGCCATAATACAAATTCTAACAGTCTATTCAGTTGGACTATTAGCTGTGTACTGTATCCACCTCCTGCACACACAACTGATGGTCCCAACCCCATTTATAAGGCTTGAAATCCCACTTATTAAACCTGACAGGGCACACCTGTGAAGTGAAAACCATTTCAGGTGACTACCTCTTGTGAAGCTACAATATTCATAGTCATGAAAATAAGGACAACTCTTTGAATGAGAAGGTGTGTCCAAACTTTTGTTCTGTACTGTATGTCCAAAGTGAAGCCAGTTTAACATCAGCGTCGACTGAAAGGATGCTGACCAGAAAGGAGCACCTGCTCTAAAATCAATTTCTTAAAGACGGACCTACGTTTGCATTTGTTCTCATGGACAAGCCACATTCCTAAAAAAAATATAACGGTCAGGCGAGTCAAAGAATGAGTTATTTCACCACAATTAAGAAGTACTTTTGGAGAGGTTAATGTGAGTCTGTCAAACCCTGTATCAGCTGTCAAGCATGGTGTTGGTAGCATCATACTGAAGTTTGGCTAACATTAAGATTTCCAAAGCATTCACTTCAACTTTTCCTGGAAATCAAACAGTTTATTCTGCTAAGAAGACTTAAATATCCAGAATTCTGCCAAAGTGTTGTTGATGGTAACACAAGGTGTGTGGTTAAAGTACAACTTGTTAAAAGTCACCAGTAGGAGTGTATATAAATCTTTGAGCCTATATTTGTAATGTTGACTAAGTGTGGATGAAAGAAAATCATAAATGTGACCATTTTACTAGATAAAAGAAGCCATTCTGCTGGAGTAATTATTCAGGAGTAGAGGCGGGTTGTAACTAGCTGCATTTACTTGAGTAACTTTTTGAATAAAATGTACTTCTAGGAGCAGTTTTACTGCACCATACCTTACTTGAGTAAAAATATACTGAAGTAATCTTACTTCCACTTGAGTATGAGATTTGGCTGCCCTACCTGCCTCGTTCAGGAGTAATAAGGTTTTGAATCTTTACATGAGTCAGCAAGCACTTTGCTATTGTGGCAGTGCTGGTATCTGTGTGTTTCACTGTCTCTGAGACCAACTGAAGGTGAAATGAATGCATGATCACACCACACCTACTGTATACCTCCACTTAATCCAGAGACACTGACAGTAAAAGCATGTCAGACTTTTACTGAAATAATTGATCATGGGTAAAGCAATCCAAACCTTTTGTTTTGTTTTTACATAGCAAAATATACCAGCCATGTACAATATCTGAAAAATCTATGAGGACAAATGTGAATGCATAATTTGTATGAGTTTTCAAGCTAACAGAAATGAGTAAAAACACAAAACACCATTAATCTTAGAGGTTTGGTTAATGCTTGTGGCATGCCCCTAGTTTTAAAGCAATGTCAGAAACTAGTCAAGGCTTGTCAAGTCAACAAGTGTCTCACTGGACATTATGAATCGTTATAAAATCAAGCAGGGTTAATAGGGTTGGACCTACCTCCTTCAGCTGGGCCAGTCGGTCCTTCATTTTTTTCAAGTGTGGATTCAGTAAATTAATGAACAGCAAAATGTTGATCAAAAAGACAAACAGGGCTCAAAAAATCCTTCGTCCCCTGATCTACTCATCAAGTCACTGAGGCAGATAGAAGTTATTGCTCCTTCAAATCATACAGCAGCTGGTGACCCAAAGAGGAATCTATAAATTGAATTATTCCAAAGTCTGGATCCCAAGATTGTTCAGATTGTTTAGAAGGTGTCCTCTAAGACAACCTGTGGTTTTTCTACGCTGAAGACCAACTAAGCCTCTATCCTCTAAGAACGGATTAGGACAACCGTTTTCAGGACGATAAGTCTCTCTCCCCCACCCCCACACACCCCTACCACATCCGCCAGGAAACACTGGCTGTACACAGCAGGTAGTACATGTAGTCTCTTTAAGGCTAATCACAACTGACCACTGGGCCATTATGTATTTAAACACTATACTATACTATACTATACTATACTATACTATACTATACTATACTATACTATACTATACTATACTATACTATACTATACTATACTATACTAATTACTAATTAGTAATACTAATTAAATAAGAAATATCCTGTCCAGGATTGATGCTGAAAAACTAGTCCATGCATTTGTTACTTCAAGGCTGGACTATTGTAATTCTTTACTATCAGGATGTCCACAAAATGCAGTTAAAAGCCTTCAGCTGATTCAAAATGCTTCAGCAAGAGTTCTGATGAAAGTTAAAAAGAGAGATCATATTTCCCCTACTTTAGTTTCCCTTCATTGGCTCCCTGTTAAATCCAGAATAGAATTTAAAATTCTCCGTCTCACATATAAAGCCCTTAATGATTTAGCTCCATCATACATCAGAGATCTGATTGTTCCATACGTTCCTAACAGAGCACTTCGTTCTCAGACTGCAGGTTTACTGGTGGTTCCTAGAGTCTCTAGAAGTAGAATGGGAGGCAGATCCTTCAGTTATCAGGCTCCTCTCCTGTGGAACCAGCTCCCAGTTTTAGTCCGTGAGGCGGACACCCTGTCTACTTTTAAGACTAGGCTTAAAACTTTCCTTTTTGATAAAGCTTATAGTTAGAGTGGCTTAGGTTATCCTGAGGTATCTTCCTTATTTTACCTCTGTCTTCTTCTCCCCTTGTTGGATGGAGTAAGGGGGAGTCAGGTTTAGCCTAAACCGGCTCAGTTATGGTTGAGGTGCAAACACACCCTCCATTTCTGCTACCTGTATGACCCCCTCTCTTTCTCAATGGTTATGGTCAATCTGACAGAGAGAGGTATCCCAATCGTTGTGGTTTTTAGTGTAACAGTGGCCATCAGTGGGCTCTAGATGGACAAACTGTCTACTTTTAAGGCTAGGTTTAAAACTTTCCTTTTTGATAAAGCTTATAGTTAGAGTGGCTTAGTTTATCCTGAACTATCTCTGTAGTTATGCTGCTATAGGCTTAGGCTGCTGGAGGACATAATGAACCACTTTCACCCTCTTCGCTACTTTTCACACTACTCTTCAATTTTGTATTATTTGCTGTTATTTCAGCTTTTAACTTTGTTCTCTCTCTCTTTTCTCTTCCTAGAAGCTACACCTGGCCTGACTCTGTGTCTACCTGTGACACCTTTCTGGAGAGGGGAATCCTCCAAGCTTCTGCTGGCAACAACTTAATGCTCACCCTCTACCGATGATCCACATGGCCCTGTCTTTCAGTGTTTAACCCTTTCTCTCTCCTAGACATGGCTACTGACTGAGCTTTTACTGTAACTAACTCTATGTGCTCTCTTCAGACTCTAACCTTGAAAACTGGCTCAGAGTTTATCTTTTTCCTTCTTTCTAGGTGAAACGACTAAAGGAGCTACATCCATTAACATTTACTTTTCCTTCCCATAGAAAGTACTCCTGGATCAGTGCTTCTTTGTTCTCTTGTGTCTCTGCTCTGTTCTCTCTAACCCCCAGTCGGTCGTGGCAGATGGCCGCTCACACTGAGCCTGGTTCTGCTGGAGGTTTTCTTCCTGTTAAAACTGAGTTTTTCCTCTCCACTGTTGCTACATGCATGCTCAGTATGAGGGATTGCTGCAAAGTCAACGCCAGTGACTGTCCACTGTCTCTACATGCTCATCCGGGAGGAGTGAATGCTGCAAGTCACTGACTGGATGCAATCTGCTGGGTTTCCTTAGATAGAAAAACTTTTTATCTAATATGAATAAATAACAGAATCTGACTGCACTGTTCAGTGATTAAGATTAATTGGAATGTATGTACCTGACTTTTGTGAAGTGCCTTGAGACGACATGTGTTGTGAATTGGCGCTATATAAATAAACTGAATTGAATTGAATTGAATTGAAATTATACTGTAGTATACTATACTATACTATTCTATACTATACTATATTATACAGGTATAATTTTCTTCTACGTTTATTTAATGTATGCCTGTTTAAAAATTTAAAAAATACAATTAATAATAAACTCCTATTACTACTAATATTAACACTAATACTGGTGGTAATAATAATGAGAAGAAGAAGAAGAAGAAGAAGAAGAAGAAATATTTAATTATGTTTAAAACTAACACATTTCTACAGCATTTATGTTTTTTTTAAATGTTAGAACTGTGTTTTTTTCCTCTAAAACAGAAATATGCATCTTAGGTTATTTGACCTATTTATATTACAGGTATGAGTTTCTCACTACATTGTTGTCTGTCCTATGTGTCTCTTTGTCCTGTGATGGACTGGTGTTTAAGGTCAATCAAGCAAGTCCCCCCCACCCAAGTCCAAGGATTACATGGAAATAGAAAATGGATGCATAATGTTCGCACAGTTTTGCTCAAAATATTGAAATGCACACAACATTATGGGTGACATACCAGAGTTCAAAAGAGGACAAATTGTTGGTGCACGTCTTGCTGGCGCATCTGTGACCAAGACAGCAAGTCTTTGTGATGTATCAAGAGCCACGGTATCCAGGGTAATGTCAGCATACCACCAAGAAGGACGAACCACATCCAACAGGATTAACTGTGGACGCAAGAGGAAGCTGTCTGAAAGGGATGTTCGGGTGCTAACCCGGATTGGCCACTATCCTGCAAGAAGAATGGCTTAAAATCCCTCTGACCACTGTGCAGGACTTATATATGTCATTCCCAAGACGAGTTGATGCTATATTGACTGCAAAAGGAGGCCCTACACCATACTAATAAATTATTGTGGTCTTAAACCAGGTGTTTCAGTTTCATTGTCCAACCCCTGTATATACATATATATTTAATATATATTTCAGGCACATTCCTCATTCTTCTATAGTTTATTTATCCCTGTAATATATTTAGAAAAGATTGATTAATAAGACTTTGAGAATTGAAACTTTATGTGGAAAAAACAACTGCGATGGACTGGCGACCTGTCCAGGGTGTACCTCGCCACTCACTCGTAGACAGCTGGAGATTGACACCAGCTCCCCCTCGACCCTGTACGGAAGAAGCGGGTATAAAAAATGGATGGATGTCAAAAACAAATTGTATTGTTGCAATAATAGTTAATTTCAACTTCATGGACAATTTTTTGTGTGGAGTTGTAATCAGACACACATAAATGCTTTATTTGGAGAATAATCTTAAAATGTCTTCTAAAGATAAACTATTACTAGAAGAAGCCAAGTAAAAAGAAGACAGACATCATGAATTTAAAATACAGAGAAGTCAGATGAAGATGAAAACTACATGTAGCCAGAATCTTTTAGTTTCCTAAACAAGCTTGATCACTTACACCCAACAGTTAAGTGACATTTCATCATCTCATCCCATCAGATTCATAATAGCTGTCTAATTACAGAGCCTACTGCCGTTGGACAATCCACATGGGCCCATGGTGGAGAGCCTGACCCAGGAACTGTTGCTTATTTGGTGCCTAAGTACATTTCCTGGTGGTCATCATAAGGCCCTCATTGGCCTTTTACAGGTTGCTTATAATTCTACCATTCTTTGTTTGTTTAGGGGACCCTCATAAATCTGTGTAGTATGCACAGATTCTGTTTGGGGTGCAGCGCTCTGAAATCAGAGGCTTTTATCAAGTTAAATCAACTCAACTACAGGGATCAGTTTATTTCTATTCAGAAAAGTGTAGACATTCTCGTGCATTGCATTCTTTTAACGATATTTGAAAATCAGTTTGTTCAGACAATCAAACACTCAGTGAATGTCGCAAAACATCATATTTTTATTTAATATTGTGTTAAAATGTGTATAAATTACATAAGCCTACACATATACTTAGTCTAAAGCATACAGATACTTCAGGTCTTGAAAGAGAAATATGAAAGAAGAAACAGCTTTGCAAACTCCGCTTAAGGGGGTACAAGTCAGCAGACGTGTGCAAGTCTTTAGAACACAGCTGGGCAAAGCTTATCACCTCAGCAAGGGGGAATCTTCAAGACTTCACTTCCTGTTCATCATTTTAGTTCATTAAAGGTGGAAGCCGCTTCACTCATAGCCTGCAAGGATAGGAAGAGAGAGAGAAGTTTACAACCTGCACTTGCCCAACAGTCCCACCAGCATTACAATAAATCATGTTGTTTTCTGACATAATAAAGTCAGTCAGTCATTTTCTATGCTGCTTCTTCCATAGTGGGCTGCGGGCTAGCTGGTGCCTATCTCCAGCACTCTATGGGCGGGAGGCAGGGTACACCCTGGACAGGTTGCCAGTCCATTGCAGGGCCACACAGACACATACAGGACAAAAAACCACGCACACACTCAGTCACACCTAATGGCAATTTATAGAGACCAATTAACCTAATACTCATGTTTTTGGACTGTGAGAGGAAGCTGGAGTACCCGGAGAGAACCCACGCATGCCTGGGGAGAATATGCAAACTCCATGTAGACCCCTGGCTGGGAGTTGAACCCAGGACCTTCTTGCTGCAAGGCAACAGCGCTACCAACTGTTCCACCGTGCAGCCTCATAAACAATGTTGTTTTTCTTATTTTGTTGTAGTGTTGGAAAGGTGCCCAAGTCGTCTGTAATCTGGATTTTCCTTCTCTTTCATAAGAGGAGTGTTTAACTTGATACAATAATAGTAACAAGGCAGTTGCAAAAGACAATCTCCAAAAACAGCAGGCTACCACTATGTAGCTGTCAAGGGCCAATATCTGTGTTAAAAATACTACCAGCAAGTATAAAGAATAACAAACGTAAAGAAAGGAATTATTGTCTGTGGGAGCAATGCAATTGTTTTTAAATAGAGCTGATCTACTGCTGATGCCAAAAACCCAATGATGAGGCACTATAGCACACTCCACAAACTCATTCCTGAAATGGGGTTCCTTTATTTTTTACCTAGAGATAACTTAATTACATTTTATTGGGAACTTTAATGCTTGTGACCCAATATCTCTTTCTATTTGTAAGAAGCTGTTGTGACCTGTCTTCTTTGGGAAAAGCTTTTTACCCATAACACAACAAACTGTCATGTTACATTATGACTAATAAGTAGCACTGCCATGTTCTTCACTTGCTTTATTTAATTTCAGATTTATTAGATGACTTCCCTGGATTCGATTTTTTATGTTTAAGTTTGTACTTCCCTATAAATCTGTTTCATCCCTGTTTATGTCCTTTTGGTAGTCCAATTGTTTACTTATTTCAGTTCACTTGGATGTCTTCTGTTACTTCCCTGCACTACCTGCTCATCAATGTTATCTAATAACTCTCCGTCAGTTATCCTCTATCTCCCTGTTCCACCAGCTGTCTCTGCTTACCTCTGGTTACATTCCCTGGTTCATTGGTCCATTCTCCTCTCTTCCTCAGTAACTATACTCCCTTATTTTCATTCTTCCCTACTGGTTCCTCCTAAAGTCTACCCTGAAATCTACCCTGTGTACTCATCACTCAATATCCTGAGACCTGCATGTAGTTTTACGTTTTCTGCCATCATTTTGTAAGTTTTCCTGTTCTCATTACTAAACCTATTCATCTGCTTGCCATGCTGCTTCCCCACTCTTTTCTGCACTTTGGTCCAACCACTACCTCATTTAGCCCGGCATGACCAAGATCAAACCAATTATTAAGCAGCTATTATAAAAAGTTAACATCATAACTATCCTCATAGCACAATGGTCTTCCTGTCTGAGACTGCAACCCAATCAATAGCTGATTTGTTAAAAGACTTTGTAAGCAGACAAAACACGTTTTTTGACCAAAAGATGACTTCTTACAGTATATTGTTCAAAGTTGCTTCTCTGCCTGAGGAGAAGCCAGCAGAATATGGAAGAGATGACTGCCTGGACCAGGGTGATGAGAAGGAGAGATGACTTTATTCCTCTGCTAAACTTCTGTTGGAGAAAATAAAGAGTACAAAAAAATTTCTGTAACACTGTTATCTGTGTAAGCACAGCCTGGTTAACATTGATATACCCACAGACAAACCCATGTAATGTGCATCAGTTTATTTTTCTTTGAAGTTAACCATTTTCAGAAAATATGGAGGTATGTGGGAGTAAAACACTCAAATATTACACAATGTTTGTAACTGTGCATAATATTCCTGTGACAGACCAGAAATCCATTTAGTTTGTTTTTGATCTTCTTCGGACCAGCTAACTTTTATGAAGCATGACAGCATCTGACCATAATCAAACCAAAATTGGCTCTGAGCAACCTCCGGCTAAAAGATATTATTTGGAAACATAACCCCTGTTCCTAACCGCAGAGACGATGGTTAGATGACAGGAAATCTGTTTAAACCAAAGGCTTCTGAAACGCTCTGGCATGAATAAAGTCATGCAGGATAGGTGCAAAATGTCCCATGATATACTGCAGATTTTAGTTACCAAGTTTCTTGGGTAAAAAACTACCAAAACTAAATAAGCACAAAATTGCAAAGGGGCAAAATAACTAGAATCAGTCTTAGTTTCTAAATGACCTGTTTTTACATGTGTCCTCATTGTTACCCATTCAGCAGTGGGTAAATAAGTGTTGTGACGGTTCTTCTGCTCAGCAGCCGGGGGAGACACTGGGTAATGCTTCAGGGAACAGTGTCAGCAAAGACCCATTCTCACAACTATAGGAGATGACTATGCAGTTTCTTTTCCTTATATGCAGGAAACTGAGTGTTTGCGCAGTTTGAAAGAAGTAATAAAAACAGTTAAACCTTGGAGGTTGTCCTGTGACTACTGAGAAGAACCATGTAATAATAACAAGCTCCCATGTTTTCCTGTTTGTCTCTGATGTGCACCCTTTTCTCCTGTCTTTGTTGCTAATGGAAGTTAAAGGAAACCTTATTCCTGCCAATGATTTTCAGCACTGTTATTTACCTACAATGTTTTAGTTTTTTAAATCTCAAAGATCTAAAAACAGAAAAAAAAAAAAATTATGATTTTTTTTTTTTTTTTTTTTAATCTCAAAGATTGGGCTGCACGGTGGTGCAAATGGTAGAACTGTTGCCTTACAGCAAGTAGGTCCTGGGATCGATTCCCGGCCGGGGGCCTTTCTGCACGGAGTTTGTTCTCCCCGTGCATGCGTGGGTTCTCACTGGGTACTCCAGCTTCCTCCCACAGTCCAAAGACATGCCTGTTAGGTTAACTGGTCACTCTACATTGCCCTTAGGTGTGTGAATGAGTGTGTGCATGGTTGTTTGTGTGTTGCCCTGCGATGGACTGGCGACCTGTCCAGGGTGTACCCCGCCTCTCGCCTATAGACTGCTGGAGATATGCACCAGCTCTCCCGCGACCCACTATGGAATAAGCGGTAGAAAATGACTGACTGACTGACTGACTGAAATCTCAAAGATCGCTTCATTCCTTGCCACTCAGTCTCCCAGCAGTCCTTTCACTTATCTTAAGGCTCGCACGTATTCTGCAAGAATCGCAAAGTTTGTTCTCTCTCCAAGAAAGAAAACACGACACCATTATTTTCTCACAGCTTCTTTTCAACAAATCCTCCCCACAGACATTTTTTTCTGTGGTGTCTGACAAACACAGTTAGATGGGTCAGACATTTGTTAAAGGGGTTGGGGGTTAATGCGGAAAAGCAAAAATGTTGTCATTCCTACTTTTCCACTTTATAAACTTCCAAGGGTTTCGGAATGAAGTTTCTTGTGAAGTATAAACTTTTGTGGCCAGAATGAGCACAGGGTATGCAGAAACCCTTTGGTAGTTGGAGGGTTGTCGCATGATGACACAGCTCTGCTCACTTGGCTCTTTTTACTTTCATTGTTTTTATAAATCATTTCATACCTGTCATAATTCTTTTTTATTGTGTCACTTGTCCCTAGCATCATTTCAGTGTCTGTTTCTGCTGCTTTCCACTTCTGTTCTGCCTTCACATGCATTTTTTACATAAAAGTGCAGAATGATTTATATATTTCGAAAGGTTTGAAAAGGCAAAAGATAACTTACAAACACACCTGACAAGTAATTGTACATCAGACAAGAACAATGAAACAAAATCACAAAAGGTACAAACACGAAACATGGTGACATAAATAAAAGTGGACACCAACCGTGGCGCCATATTCAGCGTTACAGAAGTTGTCTATTGTCTTGATGCAGGGAGTTTGAGGATGTTTGTTCAAGTCCACAGAGTAGATGATCACAGCCACCACTGACAGCACTACAGTTGCCACGCTCACTATCACATACACCTGCAGCTGGATAAGCACAATTCATTTCATCAAATCAGCGGAATCAGAAAAATACAAAGTGTAATAATGCAACAAATAAGCCTGGTGAACTTTACAATACATTTCTCATTACCTATCAGAAACTAATTCTTGGTTGAATGGAAATTATTTTTAATCTAAATCTGCCAGGAATATGAATAATTTTGGATTAACTAAAGTGGTCAGATTATTTTTGGCACATTAGTTAAATCACAGCGAATGCTGCTTAGCACTAGAACAAGGCATTCATAGTATGATAATGGTATAGGTCCACACAAATGATACTTGACAGGTATCAGGTATGCCACACTAATGTTATTTTTACGCACCTAGATAAAATGGCATCCTGAACAGCAACCTAAAATGTATTTTGCATCAACAACGATAAAATATTTAGATAAACTAACTGAACTCACCCTATATAAAGTCTCCATAAGGTGGTTACAGTTTTTTCAGAACCAATGGCTACAGTTGTTACTAATGGAGTTATGTCAGCTTTAGTTTATCCTAGTTGTGGGACTTTTGATATCACCTCTGATATTTGTCTTGTTTATTAACCCACTATTAGTAGAATTAGATTTAATAAATGAAACTGGTTTGCATGAGTTAAAAAAGAAAAACAAGCCATTTCTTATATTCAGATGACAACTGTTATTTTTTGCTACCCAGACACAGTAACTGAGAAATCTCTTCAATTACTGGCTAATTTTTACTTAATTTTACTCATTTTATGATTTACAAAATTACAGACCTATATCCAATCTTCTGTTCTTATGTAAAATTCTTGAGAAAATAGTTGCTAATCAAGTGTGTGAGCATTTACACAGCAATGATCTGTGAAGAGTTTCAGTCAGGATTAGGACTCATAGCACTGAAACAGCTCTGCTGAAAGTCACTAATGATATTCTTATGGCCTCAGATAATGGACTTGTGTCTGTACTGGTTCTGTTAGATCTCAGTGCTGCATTTGATACAGTCGATCACAATATTCTCTTAAAAAGGCTGGAATATGCTGTAGGGATCAGGGGAACAGCAGTAGGCTGGTTTAAATCTTATTTGTCTGACAGATTCCAGTTTGTTCATGTAAATGATAAATCATCTTTAAACTCCAGGGTTAATTGTGGGGTACCACAGGGTCAGTGCTTAGGCCAATTCTCTTTACTAAATGCTTCCAATAGGTAAAATCATCAGGCAGCATGGGATAAATTTTCACTGTTACGCTGATGATACTCAACTTTACTTATCCATAAATCCTGATGAACCCAACCAGTTAGACAGACTACAAGCATGTCTTGAAGATATAAAAACTTGGATGACTTTAAATGTTCTGCTTCTAAATTCAGACAAGACAGAAGTTGTTGTCCTTGGACCAAGTCTTTGAAAAAGAAACTGCTTAATCAATCAATTAATGTGGATAGCATTACATTGATCTCCAGTAATAAAGTAAAAAACCTTGGTGTTATTTTTGACCAGGACATGTCATTTAAATCCCATATTAAACAGGTTTCGAGGATTTCCTTCTTTCATCTCCGGAACATTGCCAAAATTAGAAATATCCTATCCAGGAGTGACGCTGAAAAACTAGTCCATGCATTTGTTACTTCAAGGCTGGACTATTGTAAATCTTTACTATCAGGATGTCCACAAAATGCAGTTAAAAGCCTTCAGCTGATCCAAAATACTGCAGCAAGAGTTCTGATGAAAATGAAAAAGAAAGATCATATTTCTCCTATTTTAGCTTCCCTTCATTGGCTCCCTGTTAAATCCAGAATAGAATTTAAAATTCTCCTCCTCACATATAAAGCCCTTAATGATCTAGCACCATCATACATCAGAGATCTGATTGTTCCATACGCTCCTAACAGAGCACTTCGTTCTCAGACTGCAGGTTTACTGGTGGTTCCTAGAGTCTCTAGAAGTAGAATGGGAGGCAGATCCTTTAGTTATCAGGCTCCTCTCCTGTGGAACCAGCTCCCAGTTTTAGTCCGTTAAGGCAGACACCCTGTCTACTTTAAAGGCTAGGCTTAAAACTTTCCTTTTTGATAAAGCTTATAGTTAGAGTGGCTTAGGTTATCCTGAGCTATCTCTGTAGTTATGCTGCTATAGGCTTAGGCTGCTGGAGGACATAATGACCACTTTCACTCTCTCTGCTACATTCTCATACTACTCTCCAATTTTGAGTTATTTATTGTTATTTTAGCTTTTCACTGTATGTTCTCTCTCTGTTCTTTCTCTTTCTAGAAGCTACACCTGGTCTGGCTCTGTGTTTAGCTGGGGCACCTTCCTGGAGGGGGGCATCGGCCAAGCTGCTGCTGCCAACAACTTAATGCTCACTTTAAACAGATGATATACAGGGGTTGGACAATGAAACTGAAACACCTGTCATTTTAGTGTGGAAGGTTTCATGGTTAAATTGAACCAGCCTGGTAGCCAGTCTTCATTGATTGCACATTGCACCAGTAAGAGCAGAGTGTGAAGGTTCAATTAGCAGGGTAAGAGCACAGTTTTGCTCAAATTATTGAAATGCACACAACATTATGGGTGACATACCAGAGTTCAAAAGAGGACAAATTGTTGGTGCACGTCTTGCTGGCACATCTGTGACCAAGACAGCAAGTCTTTGTGATGTATCAAGAGCCACGGTATCCAGGGTAATGTCAGTATACCACCAAGAAGGATGAACCACATCCAACAGGATTAACTATGGACGCAAGAGGAAGCTGTCTGAAAGTGATGTTCGGGTGCTAACCCGGATTGTATCCAAAAAACATAAAACCACAGCTGCCCAAATCACGGCAGAATTAAATGTGCACCTCAACTCTCCTGTTTCCACCAGAACTGTCCGTCAGGAGCTCCACAGGGTCAATATACACGGCCGGGCTGCTATAGCCAAACCTTTGGTCACTCATGCCTATGCCAAACGTTGGTTTCAATGGTGCAAGGAGCGCAAATCTTGGGCTGTGGACAGTGTAAAAACATGTATTGTTCTCTGATGAGTCCACCTTTACTGTTTTCCCCACATCCGGGAGAGTTACGGTGTGGAGAAGCCCCAAAGAAGCGTACCACCCAGACTGTTGCTTGCCCAGAGTGAAGAATGGGGGTGGATCAGTGATGGTTTAGGCTGCCATATGATGGCATTCCCTTGGCCAAATACTTGTGCTAGATGGACGCATCACTGCCAAGGACTACCGAAGCATTCTTGAGGACCATGTGCATCCAATGGTTCAAACATTGTATCCTGAAGCTGGTGCCATGTATCAGGATGACAATGCACCAATACACAGCAAGACTGGTGAAAGATTGGTTTGATGAACATGAAAGTGAAGTTGAACATCTCCCATGGCCTGCACAGTCACCAGATCTAAAAATTATTGAGCCACTTTGGGGTGTTTTGGAGGAGCGAGTCAGGAAACATTTTCCTCCCACCAGTATCACGTAGTAACCTGGCCACTATCCTGCAAGAAGAATGGCTTAAAATCGCTCTGACCACTGTGCAGGACTTGTATATGTCATTCCCAAGAGGAATTGATGCTGTATTGGCCGCAAAAGGAGGCCCTACACCATACTAATAAATTATTGTGCTCTTAAACCAGGTGTTTCAGTTTCATTGTCCAACCCCTGTACCTGGCCCTGTCTTTCAGTGTTTAACACTGTCTCTGCTAGACATAGCTACTGGCTGAGCTTCTACTGTAACCAACTGCATATGCTCTCTTTCATACTCTTGAGTTAAAAGCTGGCTCAGAGTTCATCTGCTTAGTTGTCTTTCTCTCCTAGATGAGGCCACTAAAGTAGCTACAACCATTAATGTTTTACTTTTCCTTCCCATAGAAAGGACTCCTGGATCAGTGCTTCTGTGTTCTTTTTGTGTCTCTGCTCTGTTCTCTCTAACCCCCAGTCGGGATTTGGCGTGGAAAGGGGCCGCTCACACTGAGCCTGGTTCTGCTGGAGGTTTCTTCCTGTTAAAAAAAGGAGTTCCCCTTCTCCACTGTCGCTACATGCATGGCTCAGTAGGGGGATTGTTCAAAAGTCAATGAAAGCGACTGTCCCACTGTCCCCTTACATTCTCATAGGGGGAGGATTTGACTGCCCCCAAGTCCCCGACTCAATGCAATTCCGGGGGTTTCCTTAAAAAAACCCTTTAAAACCAAATTTGAATTTTTAAAAACTGAATCCGACAGCACTGTTTGTAGTTAGGTTTTAAGTGGAATTTGGTAGCGGGATTAAAAATCTTTAGGATTCGATTGAATTGACTTTGTAAAGTCGCTATGAGATGAAGGTTTTTGGGGAAATTGGGAAAATAAAAAAAACAAAACTGAAGGGAATTAATTGAATTGAATTTTGTAATACTTTTGGCTGTACAGTTATGAGGACCTAATTGGAGGCTATCCTGGTTTCCAATATTTACCCTGCAGGTCTAGAAAAAATATGGTGTTTTAGGTGGATGTCTTCAAATTAAAACTAAAACCTGGTTTTGGATAAAACATTGTAAGCTGATATATTTCTGTTTATTCAAGCTATTTGACCTGTCATACAGAATTGGATGAACATTTATTAATCTTCATTGAGAATGATTTATTTAATTAAAATTATTATTTCTGCAAGGATTCAGTGTTTTCTTTGACTTTTCCACACAGCCTTTTGAAACTTTTCAATGTTATTCTAATTTATTGGGCTGCACCTGCATACACATTAGGTTTTATGCTCTACTGTCTGCATAAAATATCAGTAAAAATAAAAAAACATACAGCATCTAATGACAGCCATTAATGCTCACACAATCTTTTAGCTGCTGACGTGTACACTTGGAGTAGACTTACGATCTTCATTGTGCAGTGTTTGTCCAACATGATGGCAATGGATCCAGCTGCAATGAACTGAGAGCACAGACCAGATGGATATATTATGTTACAGCTTTCCCCAAAGCACAATGATGTCTTAACCCGGTGTCGACACTAACAGCCTGACAAGTGATTTGCACTGGGGTACATTTCACTTTGTTTAATCAAAATCTTGACTTGCAGTATACAGGGGTTGGACAATGAAACTGAAACACCTGTCAATTTTAGTGTGGGGAGGTTTCATGGCTAAATTGGACCAGCCTGGTAGCCAGTCTTTTATTGCACTTTTGCCCCAGTAAAAGAGCAGAGTGTTAAAAGGTTCAATTAGCAGGGTAAGAGCACATTTTTGCTCAAAATTTTAAAATCCACACAACATTATGGGTGAATTTACCAGAGATTAAAAGGGGGGAAAAATTGTTGGTGCACGTTTTGCTGGCGCATCTGTGACCAAGACAGCAAGTTTTTGGATGTATCAAGAGCCAGGTATCCAGGGTAATGTCAGCATACCACCAAAAAGGGACGAACCACATCCAACAGGATTAAAACTGGGGACGCAAAAAGGGGAAAAGCTGTCTGAAAGGGGATGTTCGGGTGCTAACCCCGATTGTATCCAAAAAACATAAAACCCCACGTCTGCCCAAATCACGGCTGAATTAAATGTGCACCTCAAACCTCCTTTTCCCACCAGAACTGTCCGTGGGGAGCTCCACAGGGTAAAATATACCACGGGGGCTGCTATAGCCAAAACCTTTGGTCACTCATCCCAATACCAAACGTTGGTTTCAATGGTCAATGGTGCAATGGTGACAATGTGAAAAAATGTATTGTTCTCTGATTAGTCCCCTTTACTGTTTTTCCCCCAATCCGGGGGTGGGTTCGGTGTGGAAAAACCCCCAAAGAAGCGTACACCCCAGACTGTTGCATGCCCAGAATGAAGCATGGGGGTGGATCAGTGATGGTTTGGGCTGCCAAAGTGGCATTTCCCTTTGGGCCCCAATACTTGTGCTAGATGGGAGCGTCAATGCCAAGGACTAAACCGAAGCATTTTGAGGACCATGTGCATCCAATGGTTCAAACATTGTATCCTGAAGGCAGGTGCCGTGTATCAGGGATGACAATTTCCCCCAAAACCAACAGCAAAGACTGGTTTTTTAAAGATTGGGGGTTTGATGAACATGAAAGTGAAGGTTGAAAACCATCTCCCATGGCCTTGGCACAGTGACCAGATCTAAATATTTTTTGGGGCCACTTTGGGGGTGTTTTGGAGGAGCGGGGTAGGAAAAAGTTTCCTCCACCAGTATCACGTAGTGACCCTGGCCAAATTCCTGCAAGAAGAAAGGCTTAAAATCCCTCTGACCACTGGGCAGGGACTTGTATATGTCATTCCTAAGATGAATTGATGCTGTATTGGCTGCAAAAAGGAGGCCCTACACCATACTAATAAATTATTGTGGTCTAAAACCAGGTGTTTCAGTTTCATTGTCCAACCCCTGTATGTCACATGTTGCATAAATTACAATTTATATTTCGACATGGGTCGTTATTGGATTAAAAGTACCTTGTGCAAATAATAACCTTTAAGCAAGTATTTAACATATTTTTCATTAAGCCCACGTTTTTGTATTAAAAATGTTTATTGTTTAGGGATGTAATATTCTAATCATAGATGTCATGTTTACATTTGCTATAAGCAGAAAATCTTCATAATTAACAGAAATAAAGGCTGGAAAACGTCACTGTGTAATTAATCTAATCTGGGTTTCACTTAGTGAACTGAGTTACTGAAATAAATTAACCTTTAAATAATAGTCTCATGTATTGAATATGACTGCATATAGAGACACAAACAAAAAATGAACTCACTGTTAATCCAGTCCACCAGGGAACACCAAAGATGACCACATCAGTGTGCTCAGTGAATTGTAAGGGCAGGGCGTAGGAAATAACCATCAGGCCCAGCATCACTTGGCTTACCTGGTAGGAACAAGCATTCATTACTATTATATTTATATAGAAAAGATTAAAAGAAGATTTTCTAATGACTTTAATAACTTTGAAAGTGGACGGAACTGAAGCTAATGTAATTACTGGGTATTAATATTAATCCTGATATTAAATTACATTTGATTTGAACTGGACTTGTCTACTTTTCCAGTGCAGTATTCTGATGTGACTTGGAGAAAAGGCAGATATCAATAAATCAACAACTAATTGTTTGGATTGCTTGTTATTGGAAAATGAAATGTCACAAAATGTGGAAAGCATGACTCCTGAAGAAAAATATTCTCTCTGACTCCCTATTAGATTACATAAGCTAGGTCCATGTTGAGCTTTTAGTCATACTAACTCAAGCAGAGTTCTTTACTTAGTTCAGTTGCTTAGTACTCGTACTCGTCGTCTTCCGCTTATCCGGAACCGGGTCGCGGGGGCAGCAGACTCAGCAGAGACACCCAGACATCCCTCTCCCCAGACACCTCCTCCAGCTCCTCCGGGGGGAGCCCAAGGCGTTCCCAGGCCAGCCGAGAGACATAGTCCCTCCAGCGTGTCCTGGGCCGTGTCCTGGGCCTTCTCCCGGTGGGACGTGTCTGGAACACCTCCCGAGGAAGGCGTCCAGGAGGCATCCGGAATAGAGGCCTGAGCCACCTCAACTGGTTCCTCTCCATGTGGAGGAGCAGCGGCTCTACTCCGAGCTCCTCTTGGATGGCCGAGCTCCTCACCCTATCTCTAAGGGAGTGCCCGGCCACCCTACAGAGGAAGCTCATTTCAGCCGCTTGTATCCGGGATCTCGTTCTTTCGGTCATGACCATAGGTGAGGGTAGGAACGTAGACCGACCGGTAAATCGAGAGCTTCGCTTTTCGGCTCAGCTCTCTCTTCATCACAACGGACCGGCACAGCACCCCCATTACTGCGGCAGCCGCACCGACCCGTCTGTCGATCTCCCGCTCCATTCTTCCCTCACTCGTGAACAAGACCCTGAGATACTTGAACTCCTCCACTTGAGGCAGGAACTCCCCTCCAACCTGAAGAGGACAAGCCAACCTTTTCCGGTCGAGTACCATGGCCTCTGACTTGCTTAGTTTTTAGTTAAATTTCCTTAAATTTTTTTCCAAATTTTTTTCCACACACTCATTTGGACTAAAGTCAGTCCCCTTATCTATGGAAATTACACTCTATTAAATGCTGAATAAAAAATAACCAGACTTAGGCTATTTTGTTAACCTAGTCAAATATGGACCAGTCCAGGTGTTGGTTGATTTAACGCAACGAGTTTGGTTCTGGTTTTTATCTGGGATACTGGGTTAGGTTTTCAATTCAAAATGGCTTAATGTGACTAATGTCTGACATTAAGCCTACAAAACATGCATTGTAGAAACATGAATTTATAAAACAAATAACATGTGGGTTCAAATGAATGAGCCACACATCCAATTTTCTATATCCTCTTAACTTTTACAATGTTGCACAGGAGCTGGTGCAAGTCTCCAAAGGACAGTGGACAAGCAGCTTGGTACACCCTGGACAGGTCACCATTCCATCACAGGGCAACACAGGACAGACTTTCACACTCACACATAGTCACACATATTGCAATTTGTAATGGCTATTCAAACTAATATGCATGTTCAATGCATATTAAACAGTTCTTAAACCCTAGAACTAAAATAGTTTGAGGGTTAAAGTTACAGGACGTATTAAAAAGGTCTGGTGGGTCTGTAAAGAATGATGAGGCTCCTGTTTGGTCTCACTGCTAGCCCAACACAATTTCTGACCCAATTTTTGGTTATAACTATCCAGCTTCTGTCTCAATTGTATAAACCCAACATTTGTTAAAGCAACATCTGATCAGTTTTTAAAGTGTAGTTCTAGTACGATATGTGACCTCACAATCAATGATATGTGACCTCACAATCAATGATATGTGACCTCACAATCATTCAAGAAAACAATGTTCTTAACCAATGTTTTCACCAGCTGTGAAAAATAAGAAAACCATTATAATGTTGCTGCACCATTTGGTAGTTGTATAGACACAAAGTTCACCACGTTAGTCTTAATGGAGCTTTCTGTTTTTCTGTTAGCATGATAGTCTCTTGGAGTTGTGTTGTTTCTTGAGTCATGAACTTCACATTTTGGTCTCTATGATGTTTATTTCCTATCACTGCTTCATAATAGTTTTGGAACTGTATAACAGAACAACATTGTTCTGTTATTCTGTTATTGGATCTTTCCTGCTCAGGGCTGTAGCAGTCCACATGGGTGGATCCCATCCGTTGGCAGCTGGTTTAGTTTTTCTGCTATGCATTATTGGGGAACAGCCTGTTTCTTTAGTCATTCAGAGTTCATCGTGTCAGGTTGGGAAATCCAGCTTTCTATACTTGGAGCTTTATCTTCGGCATTAGACAGGCATCCAGCCTAAGATGTGTTGTTTTGAAGTGTGCAAAGAGCAGTGGAGAATTTGTTGTATTTCTTGCAACATTCTGGTGCTCTGAAGCCTTACTGATTTCCCTTCATGTTACTTTTATCTTAGCTTCAAGAAACTTTTGTATTGGGAACATGTCTATTTAATGATTTAGACTGTTCATCTTGTTGACAATCATCTAGTGGATCAATGCGACTGTTTTAAACCAATAAGGCATAAGATTATGTACACTAGTGAAGAAAGTAACACTGCATATATAGCAAGGAAAACCTACATCCTGGCATTCACATTGTTGCCTTTGAGAAACCCAGCCAAAGTGAACAGTCTATCATTTTTTATCCAATGCATAAATACACAAACATAAACAGACACAAATGCTCACACAGACAAAAATAAAGATAAAGCGAGGAACTCACCCCCAGACATTTAGGCTCGCCTCTTTGTATGGCATTGCGCAGCTCCTGCTGTCTGTCACTCAGTTTGACTTTGTTCACATCTTCCTGCACCTGGACCTTTAAGTCCCTTGAGACAGAAACAGCCATCTCCTGCTGATGGCAACAAAACTGTTCTTACACACTGCTGTCATCGTTTATCAGACCATGCCAAACCTATGTGGGCTAATCTAAATAAACTACGAAGGATGGATGGATGGATGGATGGATCTGGTTCATCTCAGGTACAGTTTCCAGACGGCTGACGGTGCTATGTTCGTCTCTTCAAACAAATATGCAAGAATAAACAGTATGTGAATGTTTAGCTATAAATCCGTTCGGGATGAACATTCTGAGATTAGTGTGTTTAAGCAAAAGATCTTGTAAAGCTGATGAAAGCTGGTAGGAGAGAGCGTCATCATTCAGTGACAATCATGGGCTAAAAGGCCGCTTAGAGGGGAAGGAGTTACTCCAAAAAAACAACATATGAAGCCAGATTACAGTTTGCAAGTGGACTTAGCCACAAGGACATTCCTTTTTGAAGACATGTCTTGTGGTCTGATGAAACTTAAAGCGTTTGGCTGTAATGACCATCATATCAACTGGAGAACAAATGGGGAAGCTTCTAAGCCTGAGAACACTGTTCCAACTATGAAGTACGAGGGTGGCAGCATCATCTTGTGTAGAAGCTTTGCTGCAGAAATTACTTTACGAAAGAGATGCCATCATGACAACAAAATATTTCGTGAAAATGTTTTTGAAGGAACATTCCAAAATGATCAGTCAAGAAGTTAATGCTTGGGCACAAATGGGTCTTCCAAATGGACATTGGCCCAAATAATGCAACAAAGTACTTACAAAGAAAGTGTCTTAAGGGCAACATTTAGATGTTTTGGAGGGACCATCAGAAACTCCTGATTTCGGTCCAAAATTAAATTTCTGGGCAGAACTGAAAAGGTGTGTTGGAGCAAAGCTACCTAAAAAACCTGAACCACTTACATCAGGTCTATTCAGAAGAATGGGCCTGAAGTTCGGCAACCTATTGTAGAAACCAGGAACCTAAAACAGACAGTTTAAAAGTCAATTCTACAAAATACTAACTTCTTAGTTTGAAAAAAAAAGCCTCAAAACATTTTCTTTCTTACCATTCTGGGATTTAGCAAATAATTCAAAATGATGTGAAGTTGCAAAGGTTTAGTCTGATTAAATGTCAAACAATGAGAAAAAAACTTCAGTGTCTTTTTTTATAGTGTATGTAAAATTCTGGATTCAAATGAGTTTCTTATTTCCCACGATCACATAGCATTATAATAGAAACATGCAGAAATGATCTGTCTTTGACTTGTAGGCATAAAATCCAACACGACAGAGATTTTAAACAGCAGAGTAAATGTAGACAAATCAAACGACCTCAGCTCCGTGATCACAGACACTGATCAGGGCGCTGCTCCGTTGTTTGAAATACTCAGTTATTACACCAAACCCTAACCTACAGACTTTCTACACATACAGAACTCAATATCTATCCTTGTTATCTGCTGACGAACAGAAAACTATGATGCGTAATTCCTACCTTTTGTTGGATACCCCGTAATACCTCCGTCTGTCTTCAGTCTGCGCTCCACCACTCCTAACCCTCAGCGCGCCTCCCTCACGTCTCTGTTCCCAGCCAGCAGGGTGTGTGGGGAGGGGGTGTTTATCAGGAGGAGAACGGTGTCTGTCTGTGGGAGCAGTCCAGTAGAGCTTCCCCTCCTTCGGAGATCCTGCATTCCACAAGTTATTTTCTTATTGGGATTCTTCACGGTGAACTGTTCAGGTCGGAACCAGGGACGGTTCGGTGGGACTGCAGTTCGGAGCCTCTCCGTCGAGGTAAATACCCCTGGTTTTGAAACATTCATATATTGGTGTGGTTTATTTGACGCAAGAAGTTAAATAAAACATGAAAAATGACTATCCTTCACCCTGCAAAATACTCGCATATTATAGAAATCTATATGTCAGAGCGGGACTTTGTTGTTGCGGTGCATGTCTCCTGACTGAGCTCCACTTAAGATAAAACAAGCGGATCCTCTGTCAGACTGTTTTTCTGAAATGGATACATATCCCCTGTGTTTGCACGGGCAGATGAAACGCTGTCAAGATATCTTTCTTCAGGATAGTGAGATGTGAGTGTCCTGTAGAACTGCCCAGCTGGAAATCCACAACTTTAAGATATGAGATGAAATCTTGAGTACCAGGGAAAACATTTTTTACATCTACCCAGTGAACAGGTGGGTTTACCCATGCTGGATAGCTAACAGGTATACCTGGCATAAGAAATGGGATTCTTATCCACTACCTTGTAAAAGCAATCATACCCATTGAACCTTTATGTGAAGTGGAAGGAAAACGCTGCGTTGTTTTCAGTAATTTGCACAATTAAAAGTGTGGCATGCATTTATATTCCTTTATATTCTTTTGTTTTATCTCCTGGTTTACTTTAGTGTTTATGTACTGTACATTTTTGTATTATTATTCTGCTTGATTTCTTCCCTGTGTTTTCTACTGCAGCTCATTTACTCTTCTCCCTCAGCTCTCTCACCCTTCATAGGTCTCAGCTGTTCTTCATCTCCTGATTACACTCACCTGTTTTTACCAGGACTTCTCTCTACTCTTCCCGGAGTATAATGTCATTGTTTTTTTGTTGGAATTTTCCATTGACTACTTCATATCCATTCTCTCTGCTCCATGCCCTTTACCTTATACATCGCTGGTTATCTGTCCGTATTCTGTTCTCTCCTTGTGTTTTGCCTGTAAGTTTTGTTGTGTGTTTAGGATTAAATTGCTATGCTCTCTATGCTACTCCCGTGTTCCTGCTTGCACAATACCACTATTCACGACAATAAATACTATGATGGATAACAGGTCACAACCAAGCACATTTCTTCCCTTTTTTTACACATTTCTAGCATGAAGGAATGAGTGTTTCCAAGTAAATAAGGAAACTGAAAAAGGTGAGCCCAAAATAAGAATTCTCAGATCTAAAAGATCCGAGGGATGTTGGAGACATAGAGTCCGAGTGGACCATGTTCTCCACATCTATTGTCGATGCTGCTGCCCGTAGCTGCGGCCCTAAGGTCTGCGGTGCCTGTCGTGGCGGCAATCCCAGGACCCAGTGGTGGACACCGGCAGTAAGGGATGCTGTCAACCCGAAGAAGGAGTCCTATCGGCTGTGGTTGGCTTGTGGGACTCCTGAGGTAGCTGACGGGTACTGTGAGGCCAAGCGTGCTGCGGCCCGGGCTGTGGCAGAGGCAAAAACTCGGGCCTGGGAGGAGTTCGGTGAGGCCATGGAGAAGGACTACCGGTTGGCCTCGAAGCGATTCTGGCAAACCGTCCGGCGCCTCAGGAGGGGGAAGCAGTGCTCTGCCAACACTGTTTATAGTGGGGGTGGGAGGCTGCTGACCTCGACTGAGGACGTTGTCAGGCGGTAGAAGGAGTACTTCGAGGATGGAAACAGAGGCTGGGGACTTGGGGTTGGACTCTTTCATCACCCAGGCTGAAGTCACCGAGGTAGTTCAAAAGCTCCGCGGTGGCAAGGCTTCGGGGGTGGATGAGATCCGCCCTGAGTACCTCAAATCTCTGGATGTTGTGGGGCTGTCATGGTTGACACACCTCTTCAACATTGCGTGGCGGTCGGGGACAGTGCCTCTAGACTGGCAGACTGGGGTGGTGGTCCCCTTTCATAAGAAGGGTGACCGGAGGGTGTGTTCCAACTACAGGGGGATCACACTCCTCAGCCTCCCTGGTAAGGCCTACGCCAGGGTATTGGAGAGGAGAGTCCGGCCGATAGTCGAACCTCGGCTTCAGAAGGAGCAGTGTGGTTTTCGTCCCGGCCGTGGAACACTGGACCAGCTCTATACCCTCTACAGGGTACTCGAGGGTTCATGGGAGTTTGCCCAACCGGTCCACATGTGTTTTGTGGACCTGGAGAAAGTATTCGACTGTGTCCCTCGTGATGCCCTGTGGGGGGTGCTCCAGGAGTATGGAATCGGGGGCCCTTTATTAGGGGCCATCCGGTCCCTGTACAAGCGGAGCAGGAGTTTGGTCCGCATTGCCGGCACTGAGTCGGACCTGTTCCCGGTGCATGTTGGACTCCGGCAGGGCTGCCCTTTGTCACCGGTCCTGTTCATAACTTTTATGGACAGGATTTCTAGACGCAGCCAAGGGCCGAAGGGGGTCTGGTTTGGGGACCAGTGGATTTCGTCTCTTCTTTTCGCAGATGAGGTGGTCTTGCTGGCCCCCTCTAGCCAAGACCTACAGCATGCGCTGGGGCGGTTCGCACCCAAGTGTGAAGTGGCTGGGATGAAGATCAGCTCCTCCAAGTCAGAGGCCATGGTACTCGACCGGAAAAGGGTGGCTTGTCCTCTTCAGGTTGGAGGAGAGTTCCTGCCTCAAGTGTAGGAGTTCAGGTATCTCGGGGTCTTGTTCACGAGTGAGGGAAGAATTGAGCGGGAGATCGACAGACGGATCGTTGCGGCTGCCGCAGTAATGGGGGCACTGTGCCAGTCCGTTGTGGTGAAGAGAGAGCTGAGTCGAAAAGCGAAGCTCTCGATTTACCGGTCGGTCTACATTCCTACCCTCACCTATGGCCATGAACTTTGGGTCATGACCGAAAGAAACGAGATCCGGATACAAGCGGCTGAAATGAGCTTCCTCCGTAGGGTGGCCAGGCACTCCCTTAGAGATAGGGTGAGGAGCTCGGCCATTCGGGAGGGGCTCGGAGTAGAGCCGCTGCTCCTCCACATCGAGAGGAGCCAGTTGAGGTGGCTCGGGGATCTATATCGGATGCCTCCTGGACGCCTTCCTCGGGAGGTGTTCCAGGCACGTCCCACCGGGAGGAGGCCCAGGGGACGGCCCAGGACACGCTGGGCTCCCCCCGGAGGAGCTGGAGGAGGTGTCTGGGGAGAGGGACGTCTGGGTGTCACTGCTTAGTCTGCTGCCCCCGCGACCCGGTCCCGGATAAGCGGAAGACGACGAGTACGAGTACAAGTACGAGATCTAAAAGATATCCACAGCAGATGAACAGTATTGAAATATTTTTAAGAAATAGTAAGGATCCAGCAGTAACTAGACACTGAACCTGAGATCCATCATCTCTAAAATGTTAAAAAAGGTTCACTTAGTATCAATGCAAGGATACAAATTATTGTAAAATGACTGAATGAATGTAGGTGTTAAGTTTACAGTAGTTTATGATCCTGCTGGTCTGTGGACAGAAACTGTTCCAAAATCAGCTGGTTTGGGTCCAGATGCTTCTGTTGTCCTTGATCAGAAGCATGAATAGTGTGTGCCAGGGATGGCATGCATCAGAAATGATCTTCTAGACCTCCATCTGCAGCAGTGTCTGTATGGCTGGCAGTTTAGTCCTGGTAGAACATGTTGTGCCGATGTCATTAGCCTCTGTAGAGCTTTGAGGTCCAGATCATTACAGCTGCTATACCAGGTCGCGATACTGCCTTGTTAAATATTCTCAATGGTACACCAGTAGTAGTAACCTCTTCAGTTGCCAGAGGAAAAAGAACCTGGTTCTCTCTGATCACATTTATGTGGTCTCACCAGCTCAGATCCTTACTGATGTTGATCACTAAAAAAACTTCTCCACCTGTGCTTTTGCAGTAGTTGACAGCACTGTATTACAGCAAAGTTATCATAGATTGGGCTAGTCAGCATAGCTGATGATTCTATACGTATGTTTATTGTCAAGATTTCTTGATAATGACCTTCTCTGGAGCTAAAAAGGCAGGACCTGAAGGACATTCCTTTTTGAAGACATGTCTTGTGGTCTGATGAAACTTAAAGCGTTTGGCTGTAATGACCATCATATAAACTGGAGAACAAATGGGGAAGCTTGCAAGCCTGAGAACACCGTTCCAACTATGAAGTACGAGGGTGGCAGCATCATCTTGTGTAGAAGCTTTGCTGCAGAAATTACTTTACGAAAGAGATGCCATCATGACAAAAGAAGATTTTGTGAAAATGTTTTTGAAGGAACATCTCAAAATGATCAGTCAAGAAGTTAATGCTTGGGCACAAATGGGTCTTCCAAATGGACATTGGCCCAAATCATGCAACAAAGTACTTACAAAAAATGTGTCTCAGGGGCAACATGTAGATGTTTTGGAGGGGCCATCAGAAACTCCTGATTTCGGTCCAAATTAAATTTCTGGGCAGAACTGAAAAGGTGTGTTGGAGCAACACACCTGTGCTTTTGCAGTAGTTGACAGCACTGTATTACAGCAGAGTTATCATAGATTGGGCTATTCAGCATAGCTGATGATTCTATACGTATGTTTATTGTCAAGATTTCTTGACAATGACCTTCTCTGGAGCTAAAAAGGCTGAGAAGACTGTATGACTCTATCAACTGTATGTGTTCATATGTTTGCTCACACACACCCACACAAACACATATATATGTATGTATATCAAAATATGTATGCATTTTTTAAATCAAATGTGCATACATTACAATTGTGGCGCTGGTGGTGTAGGGGATAAGTACACAACCCATATACAGAGGCTGCAGTCCTCAACATGGCCATCCTGGGCCACTTTGAGAAAAAATACTGCAAAAAAATGCATACATTGAAAATCAATTGCATTTCATCATTTTAATGTGAGTCTTAAGAAAGACAAAAACAGCAAATCCTTCTAACTTTATATCAACAGTTCACACATTGTCAAAACATCCTGACATCTAGCAGCGAGTAATACACAGCTCATGTCTTGAACATAAACCTTCAAACATTTTGTCTGTGGCTTGTAACCATCATGTTTCACTTCTACATACCATTGAGCAGACAGGAACAAGTTGCCTTATCTAGCAGTTTTTTTACTTTTACAAGATGATAAGGGTCCCATAATGAGGAAAAAGCAGAAAAAGTAGGTTGTTATAGTGAATCATGAAAGATGTTTGGATGCAAACACACAGTAGTGAAACAATATTTAAGTTCCTTATGAAAGCTAATTTCAGATTCATCCACTGTGACTTCAGACAAAAACAGATGAAAAATAAATTAAAAAAATTAAGATAGTTGCTTCTGGATAATAACTGAACACCCATTTGCATTAAAAAGGAGATGCTTAGAAAGTTAACTTTGTAGCTTAAGGCCTCAAGGCTATAAAACCAAAGGTTTGGTCTATTTGTAGGCTGCTTTAGAACACAATGTTCCCTGTTCATCCATAGGGCCCTCTGAGTTATTTCCCTCGTCAACTTCTCCATCACTACAGTTTCCTACTCATTTATGTTCTTCCAGACCTCCCGCCACACACACACACACACACACACACACACACACACAAACACACAAACACACACTTACTTCCCTATGTCGACACATCACATCTGGTTCTTACCCCACAGCATTCCTCTATTTCCTGAGAGGATTGTGACATGTGGTTCTGATGAACTAACATGCTTAATAAACACTTTGAGTTCCTCTTCACTCTCTCTTTTCAGTTGCAGACTCTTGAGTCCAAACAAACAGAAACTAAGAAAGCAGAAGCATGAATGATGGTACTGGCATCAATACTAAAGACAAACGGCTTCTTTGTTTGCTACTTTTTTGTCATCTTCAGTTGCTGTTGTTATGAAACTGTGGCTGTCTTTGCGTATTAAATTTTTGTCCCTTTTTTTGGTAAACTATGGTTTATTAAAATGCTTTTATATGAATATATTGTTTAGATGACTTAATACACAAGTAAAGGAAATTGTTAAGTGCAGAATTCTGATTATGTAGTTTTTAAATGCGGCATCTCCCTGCCATCTCTTTTGTTATTAAGGATCTTACTCAGTATCTGACCTTCCCGCCAGTATGGCCCATGTTTACCAATGCCTATTTTCACTGCATCCTGTATTTACTGTAACAACAAACAAGCTGCCAGTGAGCTGACAAAATTGGCATGTCAACAATTATTTATTTCCTTATCCACATCATCCTTATTCATCAAAAACTTTCCTTTTGATGAATAGGCATTACATTGCTTGGCATTACATTGGTGACCAGATTTTTTTTATATTTTTCACGATGAGTTTTAAGTCTTTGAGACTTGCAGGATTCCTTGCTATTACTTTAATCTATAGCTACCTTCTCAGACTGTCAGTAGAAATCAGCACACTAGAAAAGCCACTGCAAAACCTTAAGACTTCCAGTCAGAAAAAAAGAATGTTGGTCAAATTAAAAGAATACATTAAATCTAAATCTGGGAGGTGTGTGGATAATTTTGGGCTTAACTGCATATATCAAATAAGCTTGCCACTTGCCCAATCCACCTAAGCAGTTCAGGTTGAAGCACAGGTCCTGGGATCTGAAGACTTAAGGGAGGTGCCATGGATGCAGAGCAGAAGCAAAGAGAAGAGAGAAAAGGAGGAAGTTCAAACCATCTCTTCCATCGATTATGATGGGCAATGCAGTTGGTTTCAGCAGTTTGTCAGCTGCTGTACTAGAGAAAACAAAACGTTGGATTTGTTTCATCCAAATGTCAAGAACTCATAAATCTCTATAGCAAGACCTCCTCTAGGCAAATCAGATCACAATCTTTTTTTTCTCTGCTCAAAATATAAGCACCTTGTTCAGAGACAACCTGTAATAAAAAGAACTGAGAAGATCGTCACAGGAAGCTGAAGAAGCCTTGTAAGGTTGCTTTGAGGCTAGAGACTGGGATGCACTGTGCCAGCCACATAAAGAGGACATCAATGCCATGACTGAGTGTGTAACCGACTATAGGAAGGAGGTGTACAAAAAGAAACTGGAGAGCAAGCTCCAGCAAGCTCCAGCAGAACAATATCAGAGATGTGTGCTCCGGGATGAAGAAGATCACAGGCTTCAAGCTCAAGGACGATCGGACTGATGGATGTCTGGACAGAACCAATGTACTGAACACATTCTTCAATAGGTTCAGTTTAGAAACAAGCTCAGCATCCTCCTCTCCTGCTCACAGCCAGACATCCTACCCTCCTTAAACCCACAGTTTTGCTGTCACACCTCAGATGTTTTATCTTCCACCTCAGCCATGGACCCTTCTGCTTCTACATGTTTGCCTTCAACCAAATCGGAAGATGCTGATGCTCTCTTTGCCTCCCCCTTCCACCTGTGTGTCTCAAGAAGTCAGGTGAAGAGACAACTGGAGAGACTGAACCGGAATAACGCTGCAGGTCCAGATGGTGTCAGCCCTAGAGTCCTGAAGGCCTGTGCAGACCAGCTCTGTGCAGCACCTCTTCAACCTTAGCCTGACCCAGAATAAGGTTCCAGTGTTGTGGACAATCTCCTCTCTTGTTCCGGTACGAAAGAAAACTTAGAGTCCTCAATGACTATAGACCTGTTGCCCTGACATCCCACATCATGAAGGTCCTAGAGAGACTCCTGTTGGCCCACCTGAGTAAGCAAACAATGAACCATCAGGACTTTTTGCTTCAACAAACCCACTGTCATCTGGACAAAGTCAGCAGCACTCTGAGGATCATGTTCTTTAATTTCTCCAGTGCATTTAACACAATTCAATCTGATTTGCTTTGTCACAAACTCCAGAAGACTCAGGTGGAGGCCTCAACGATCTTCTGGATAAAAGTTATGGGGTGGATCAGAGATGGACAAGAAACCGAGTACAGGGAGCTGTGGACCACTTTGTGACATGGTGTGGAAACAGTAATCTCATTGTGAACGTGAATAAAACGAATGTAATGATTGTAGATTTTAAGACAAGAGACAAGGTGGTCCTTCAGAGGCAAGATGCTGCATATCTAAGTCTGTTGTGCAGAGTGTGATCTCTTCTACCATCGTCTTCTGAGGTAGCAGCATCAGAGCCAAGAAACGGATAAAGAAGGTTGGCTCTGTTCTGGGGACTCCTCTGGAACCTCTGGAGATCATTGTGAAAAGAAGGATTCTTCATAAAATGAAGAACGTTATGGAGAACCCTTAGCATCCTCTTCATGAGACTGTTGTATAACAACAGAGTGTCATCAGTCAGAGGCTTCTTAAGATGTAAGACAGACCACTATAGGAGATCCTTCCTGCCCACAGCCATCGGGATCCACAACAGCTCTTTGAAGAAACCTGCATAATATGAGCTACAACAACATTTAATTTCCTTTTGGGATTAATAAACTATTTTTAAATTGAATTGAACTGACTTCTGCACAGTATTTTAGCTGTTCTAACATTGTGCCCCAGTTTTGGGGCACCACCCCAAATGCACTGATGACCACTGGCACCACTGAAATCTTTCCACCCACAACTCCTCAATCTCCTCTTTAATGCCCCTGGTATTTCTTGAACTTCTTGAGTTTCCTCTTCTTGATGTCACTTTGGATCGCAATGTCTATAAATAATGCCATATTTTTTGCTTTGTCTACTATCACAATGTCCAATAGGACTTTTTGATATCCACTTGGCATACAGTCTCAGGATGCTTGTCTTTGGATGAAACCCACCATACATTGTAAGGAGCGGCCTTGTCTTGATGTAAGGGGTGTCCATCTCCTCCTTTGGCCACGCTATTATACCAGTTGGGTATCTGACTGTCTGACAAAGGGTGTGTATTGATGATGTGGACATTGTTCTCACCTTTTAGCAGACTTTTCAGGACCTGCCCTACTTGATGTAGGTAGTTGGTTGTGGCTGACCCTTCTTGTTGGATCGCATCAGGCAAACTAAGTTGGTGTAGATATCTTGAATGGCTGCAATGTTGCCTTCTGGTATTTCGACACCAAAAGTTAAGAAATGTTTCCTCTCTTGGACACCATTCAGCCTCACCTATCCGATCCAAATGACAATTCAAAGTTCTTGCTGTAAATCCTAGTTAGGTGAACCACTGAGTTGATATCTTACTCATTCTTAGCATATAGCTAGATGTCATGCATGCAGATGGGGTAATCATTTCTATGTAGCCACTCTTTGTGACGATCTGGCCAAGGGGGTGCAGACCTTTGCAGAACAGCACTGGATATAGACCATTACCTTAATGTATCTCACACTTGATGATGACTTCCGTAAATGGTGGTGACTGGCCTCCACAGCTGTCATCCATATTCTTGGTTTCTTGAACATGACAGTGAGTACCCTAGTGCCCTCCATAATCACTTAAATCACAGTCCAACAGGGCACCTAATATGGAATAATGGATAATGGAATGGATGTCCGGCTGACAAATCTGCAGCAAGACAGGCAAAGGCTGGAACAGCTGGTAACACCAGTGTTCTTTTATTCCTATATTATTTTAGTCCTAATCTTTGCAGTTTAAGCACCAGTGTGTATATATATTATATATATATATATATATATATATATATATATATACAATTGAAGTTATTCCCACAATTAATGCTGTTCTGCTTTTTTATCCTGTTTACCAGTAACATGGCCTCTGAAAGGGAAGACTCAGCAGAGGAAGCCAGGTGGTATCGTCTCTTCACCTGGTTTGATATTGAAATTGCTGCGGTGAGACCAGAAAACTTTTAATTCTTTTTTTGAATCTACCATACCCAGTGGTTTTAAAAAGCAACCCCCCACCCAAGGTGACTGTTTCTTTATGAACAAAATTCAACCAAAACTAATAGTTTTAAAACATTTTCTTTCATTTATGTGGCATATCCTGTACAAATCATTTGTAAAACAAACTAGGTCTGTAATTATGTATATAAGTAGATAAAAAAGCTGCATTACACTTGTTGCATATGTTTGCCCAACTTTAGAAAATATTTTGTTTAATCACTTTTTGATTTAATTCCAGCATTCAGTGTCCTAAGGTACACACCTGCTATTGAATATAGTAACATCAATTTACTATAATAAAGTTCAGCTGTATAGTAAAGACTTTCTTGACATTTAATTTGCTGATTTGCATCCTTTTGCTTTAGCCATATTAAGGTTACAATGGAAAAATGATCCCTTTGTACAAAGTCATCATTCAGGGAACGAATACAAAAGTAAGCAACATTTCTTATATACCAGGGCACAGTAAAAACAGTCATGAATAATTGGAGTGTCAATGAAACAACAGTGACTGTTTTTCTATAACTGAAAATAAGACAAACCAGAAACTGTTTTGGGAAGCTGCCCACAGTCTGACACTGTAGGAGCTGCAGAAATTTCTAATTAGTATTAGTTGAGTTCTACATTTGATAAAGATCTTCTTTATTCTCCATATGGTTGGACTAAGCAGTAGGGTTGAAAGAAAAACAAAACGTCAAGCCCAGGCTAAATTCTCCCCAAAACCCTGTGGGAGAATGTGTTGGGGTCTAATTGTCTTATGAATCCCAACTTAGAACATTTGGCCACAATTCCGAAAGTTAGGTCTGACACAAAAACAACACAGCATGTCATCCAAAGAACACTTGTCGTTTGATGCTGGTTGCTTCAGTTGCCTCTGTCATGTTTCCACTATGTTTCTACCATGTTCCTTGTTTTCTACAACTCCACACCCAGTTTAGTTCCTGTGTTCTCTGTGCAACACCATTTTGTACATTTTGATCATTAAACACTCTTGATTTCCAGTTCTGCTCTATATTTGAGTCCTGAAACATGACACAAAGCATGCAGGAGAATCAACAAAAGAATGACTTCAACAGAATAATAAAGTTTTAGAACCGTCCAGAGCTGTGAACAAGAGATCTCCTCTCAGTCTAATAGATTGGAGAACTTTTGCTAGTTGCAATTAAGCAAATATTACCAGGCAAGGTATTGGATGCTATCAAACTCCTGCCATAAAAGACTGAACACCTAAATGGAATCAGAAAATGTTGCAACCTAGTATTAGTTTAGGGTTATGCACATTTATGTAATCAGATTGATGCATGTTTTTTTTTATTTCTTTGTTTTTCAATTGAATTGTACAGGGTATGTGTCACAATAAAGGTGAAAAGGTTTACAAATTATCATGGTCTAATTTTTTTACCACAGGTACCTAACATTTTAACAGGGGGTTGTTTACTTTTTCTATCTACTCTAAGTGTTGGAATGCGTTTTCCATGCGTGTCTCCAGGTGGTGACCATCCAACTGGGGCTTTTCCAGCTTCTGCTCTCTGCCTCACTCATCCAGTCTGATACATCTCTGCCCAAGTTCTTCTTCATACTGCCTTTTGTGTTAGGAATGGTCGTAAGTACATTGTTTGTGAAATTCTTGGTCTGTCTGTTTCTTTTTTTGTAATTTATTGTTTTTATAAAATCACTAATGGGCACATCACAAGTACTGTGGGGAGAACAAATATCTGATGCACTGGCAATTCTGCAGGTTTTCCCACTTACAAAGCATGTAGAAGACTTTCATTTCTATAATAGGTACTCTTCAACTGTGAGTGATGGACTCTAAAACAAAAATCTTGAAAATCACGTTGTGTGATTTTTAAGTAATTAATTTGCATTTTATTGCATGACATAAGTATTTGATATATCAGAAAAACAATATTAATATATCTTAATATTTGGTAAAGAAACATTTTTTTGTAAATATAGATATCAGATGTTTCCTGTAGCTGTTGATGAGGTTTCCACACACTGCAGCAGGGATTTTGGATCACTCCTCCATACAGATCTTCTCCAGATCCTTCAGGTTTTGGGGCTGTTGCTGGGCAACACGGACTCGGAACCAATGCTATCTGCTCTGTCTTGAGTTCGAGGCTTGCAGCGCGGGGAATATCCTAACAGACCCAAGTAGTTTCTCTTTAAAATTCGGCATTGACGACCCTTCGGGGTCCTCCTTCGGGGAGATCATACAGCCTCGGACTCTCCCATTGAGATCTGTTTTCTTGGTCAAGCAGTTTAGGTTCTTGCTGATTCATAACTTTTTTCATCTTGCTGAACGCTTGCTCTTCATTTGAAGCCTGTCCTAATCTTTTTAATGTTGCTTTGAACAACTATGACAAAACATTTTGTAAGTCCTGATAAAGAAAATGTCACCACAATTCAGTCATCAAATAAAGCTGAGATATTGTATGATCTTGAATAATATGACATATTATACAAGGCTTGCCACTTAAAAAAGAATAGCTTTTTAGGTTAATAAAATTTGATCACAATTTTGTAATACATGTCGTCAGGTTTGTAAAAAACAATGCACAGATTAAGATTTTGATTTATTTTTACTGCCTTCAGCCCTTTTGTTATTTTACAAGACATCCAGTAATAGTGAAAAGATGGTCCCCAGTATAATCATTAGAAATATTTGGCACAGCTCATGATTCCATAACTTTTGGAACTATCTTAAGCTGATTTATCAGTCTCCTACGTCTTTGTGGTGGAAAATATGGCCCACTCTTTTCCCCAAGTTTTTTTCAGTTCATTTAGGTTCCTGTTCCTGTACACCTTTCTTGAGATCCCACCAAAGCTTTTCAGTCAGGTTGAAGACTTTGTTTGGGTTGTCTTATTTCTTTTCGATTATGTTGTAGATTTGTTTGTGTGCTCACAATGGTTCTGTTTCATGACACAGTTTTGGTCATGTATTAGATATGTCCCCAAAAAATAGATAAACAGAAAGGCTTATGGATGACTTAATGACTGGAAGGTGTCCTGGTCCTGTAGCTCTAAAGCCCAAACCCTCAGCCATTCTATATTCATATTAAACAGAAAAGAAAGTATTTCTTCTTTTTGATCTTTACTCTTACAGCTAATCGGTGTGTTTCTGTCTGTGTTGCAGATTGTAGCCGGGGGATCCTTTACAATATCCAGCAAGAAGAACCCAAGCAAACTACTGGTAAATAGGGATGGATGGATGGATGGATGGATGGATGGATGGATGGATGGATGGGGGACCCATCATAAGATAATTTCTTAGAGTTTAGTTAGAGATTTGTACATGGTTATTTTGAAACAGAATTCTTTTCTGTTTGTACCTTTTCATTGTAAAAACACTAAATTTTATAGCATTTTTTCAAAAAACATTACCTAAACAACCATCAAAAACCATTAAACATCTGTACATTCTAACAACAAATTGTAGAAGCCCAGAATATCTCAGACATATTGTCTGCACTGACTATCACATTACCTTGAACTGCCTTAGTCACATTAGAGTGTCAGAGTGCTTGATTCTGACTGCTGTCTCCACAGCTCCGTGGCTGTGCTTGCAGTAATGTGCTTGGTCTACTGGGGTCACTGTTGGCCTTCTGCATTTATAGCTACACCCTCAAAACTCAAAAAAATATGGAGCCATGTTTGTCTGACGACTACTCCTTACCCTGGAATTCATCCATCTCCGTGTTATGTCCTCCGGAGGCGCTAGCGGTCAGTATCAAACCTTTTTTTCTCCTTTCTCCAAACCTTTCCTTTTCCTCTGTTCTTTTAGCTTCATTTTTTTGGCATTCATAAACCATGTATTATTTCATATAAAACTGGATTCCCATACAGTAACGTTTATTATTGCTACTTAGTTGGTTACTTTTTTCTTGCAGGCCTACACCTGGAGCCTAACACTTCAAATGCTGCTCTATGATACTGCAGCTGTAGTTATGCATTTTCTCTTGTCTGTCTGTGCCTTCAAAACACTTAAAAAAGACTAACATACAAACTTATTATACCTTTTAATCAAATATAGTAATGAAACTGAATATTAACCCCGCAGAGTATTGTTTTAGCAGATTTTAGGACTGTTGTGCCTCATGACATATGCATTTCTTTCAAATAAGATGTGTCCTGATATTATATACAACAAATAATGATTTTATGTATTTTGTGTTTTTTGTAACTTTGTAATGAAAAATAAATTATGCTCTCAGTCACTGTCAGATCCTCCAGTTGTCATTCTAATATCTGACTGGTTTACTCCTCAGCAGCTCCTTTCAAGCCTCATGCTGGTTTTTGTAAGTATTTCGTTCCCTTGTAATAATCCACTTGATCATGATTCTGCCTGCCTCCTGCCTGTGATTGGGTCAACTCAACAGCAGCACATGACAGTTGAAGCTATAACCAAGTACAGTTGTCTTTTGTTCCTGAAACAGTTTTAAGCAGAAACAAATGTTGATTGCTGTGGCTGGTATCAATCATTATAACTATGCTGAGCAGAATGTAAATCTGGTCTCATTAGCAAAGCACTGAATTCCAGGTTTTGAGTGAAAATAAGTTACAATGGTGGATATTAAAGACGTGTAAGTGTGGTAGGGCTGGAGCTCTGGGAAACACTTGTATTAGTTTGAACCCTGTCTTTCGCTCAATAACCACTCAAGACAGGCACTATTCCCTCCCATGAACCTGCATGGAGAAGAGAGTATTGACGATGAATGGACGGACTTTTGTGTTCATATTTAGTTATTAATGTCACATTTTTTAACTTTCAAATGTGAAAAATGCTGAAGTTGTACTGACCTGATGAGCTATTTAGTTTTAGCCTAAACCGGCTCACTTATGGTCAAGGTGCAAACACACCCTCCATTTCTGCTACCTGTGCGACCCCTTCTCTTTTCCAATGGTTACAATCAGGCTGACAGAGAGAGGTACCCCCAATCCTTGTGGTTTTTAGTATATTAATGGCCACCAGTGGGCTCTACATGGACAAACTTTATCAGTGTATTATTTTACTTAGTACCCCTACACATAGCCCATTCTAAAATGGCCAAACTCTAACACTCAGTAGTTTAATCTAACCTCCCCAACAACTCTACACCATTCCAAACCCTTTGTGAAGTGCCTTGAGATGACATGTGTTGAGAATTATTGTGGTTATTTAATATCCCTTTGGGATTGATAGTTTTTTTGAATTGAATTGAATTTGCACTATATAAATAAAACTGAATTGAATTGTATTAGTTTTCTTGCTGCAGGTATGTTAATATCACCACCATCATCATTATTATTCTTACTAGTTGTAATAGTATAATTTTACTCAGTTACAAATGATTTTCTCAGTAACACATTCAGAATGACTCTGTTTTAAGTGTGTTTCTTTGATTTCATCAAGACCATATGTCTTATTGACATTACCTGAAAAAATTAATAAAAAGAAAACACACCCTCCATTTCTGCTACCTGTATGACCCCCTCTCTTTTCCAATGGTTATGGTCAATCTGACAGAGAGAGGTATCCCAATCGTTGTGGTTTTTAGTATAACAATGGCCATCAGTGGGCTCTAGATGGACAAACTGTCTACTTTTAAGGCTAGGCTTAAAAACTTTCCTTTTTTTAAACTTATAGTTAGAGTGGCTTAGTTTATCCTGAGCTATCTCTGTAGTTATGCTGCTATAGGCTTAGGCTGCTGGAGGACATAATGGCCACTTTCACCCTCTTCGCTACTTTCTCACGCTACTCTTCAATTTTGTATTATTTGCTGTTATCTCAGCTTTTAAACTTTGTTCTCTCTCTTTTTCTTCCTAGAAGCTACACCCTGGCCTGACTCTGTGTCTACCTGTAACACCTTTCTGGAGAGGGGAATCCTCCAAGCTTCTGCTGGCAACGGCTTAATGCTCACCCTCTACAGATGATCCACATTGCCCTGTCTTTCAGTGTTTAAAACCCTTTCTCTCTCCTAGACATAGCTACTGACTGAGCTTTTACTGTGACTAACTCTCTGTGCTCTCTTCAGACTCTAAACTTGAAAACTGCTCAGATTTTTATTTTTTTTCCTTCTTTCTAGGTGAAACGACTAAAGGAGCTACATCCATTAACATTTACCTTTTCCTCCCATAGAAAGGGACTCCTGGATCAGTGCTTCTTTTTTTCTCTTTGTGTCTCTGCTCTGTTCTCCTCTAACCCCCATTTGGTCGTGGCAGATGGCCGCTCACACTGAGCCTGGTTCTGCTGGAGGTTTCTTCCTGTAAAAAGGGAGTTTTTCCTCTCCACTGTCGCTACATGCATGCTCAGTATGAGGGATTGCTGCAAAGTCAACGCCAGTGACTGCCAGTGACTGAATGCTGCAAGTCGCTGACTGGATGCAATCTGCTGGGTTTCCTTTCCTTAGATAGAAAAAACTTTTTATCCAATTTGAATAAATAACAGAATCTGGCTGCACTGTTCAATGATTAAGATTAATTGGAATGTACGTACATGATTTTTGTGAAGTGCCTTGAGACGACGTGTGTTGTGAATTGGCACTATATAAATAAACTGAATTCAACTGAATTGAATTGAAAAATGATTTGCTACATTTGCACTTTAAAGACAGTAAAAATAGGACCACACAAAAATATGTGCAAAATATGTAGACAAGAGTGAACCCTTATTTATTTTACCTAAATGTAAAAAAAAAAAAACTAATATATTGTTTAAACATTCTGAAGAAACTTTTGATTGTAATTAAAAACTATGTTGGACAAATTCAGATAATCAAAGCCAAATGTTTACAAATTTAATCACAATTTTTTTTTATAAATCTATAATTTAACAGCGATACAAATCCCAAACTAACAACTTTGAAAGGAAAATTAAATGAGACAAAAATACTTTGGCTATGCTAATTTACAGCCCTTGTCCTACTGGCATATCAGGCAACAACTCCCATAAAGATTTCATTTTATACTATATATATATATCTACAAGTGTAGTAATGGAGATATTTAAAACAGGAGACCAGAAAAAATATGAAAATAAATTAAATGCTAAGTTATACAAGCAGTGTGAAAATATACACTGAATAACAAAGGAGTTAAACATTATTCCTTTTGGTTTTAAACTTTTTTTTGTTGTCAAACTCTACATAGATATTAATGTAAGGATACAGATTTAAAATGTAACACCTGGTTCTTTAGACGGAACACAAAATCTAACCCGGATAGATAATATATAATATCCTTGTATCCTTGTTTATATTTTTATGCTTACTCTTGGAAGCAAACTGTGTTCGTGGAGATTTCAATTTGTATATGTTTTAATATTTTACAAATATTTGTTGTAGCTTTTATAAACAGCTATGGTATCCCTAAGACAAAGAGCGATGACATTACGAACACTTCCGATCAAAGTGACAAATGCTTTGCCATTGTTTTGAATTCACACTGAGAATCTGCTGCGCATGTGCGAGTCTCTTTGGCCCGCGACAGGGTTCCCACGTCTCGGCTGAGTACGGCGCATACCAAACGGATTTGTCTTTTGGGTTCTCAAGAGGTCAGCGGCCTGCTTTAAAAATTACAGTCAAACGGAAGGACAAATAATAGTTATTCAACGGTTGTACAAAATAACAACTCTGCCAGTTCAATAATGCGTGCCTGAATAAAGAATCAGTTCCTCCTGTAGTACACCCCTGCAAGCTGTGGAAGATCCCAAAAATGGCAGCAGTTCCTGTCAGAGGAGAGTGGAACTTTCCTATTTTTCTTCCAATTTTGCCAACTGTCGGGAAAAATCTCCCCACTACGTTGATATTTTGATTTAACTAAACATTAACGTACTAAAGAGAGTGTGGAAGCCATCTCTGACTGGCTGACTTGGTTCGGGGCTTCGTGTTTGGTTGGCAGGTCACCGGGCTTCCCTCGAACTTGACGCTGCTCTTCTTGTCACAGCCTCCCCTGACAACAGCCCACTGAAAGCAGAACTTTCAGGTGAGATTGGGCATCGGTGGTAGCTAGCTAGTTAGCTTGCCGACCGAAGAGCGCCGAAAACAAGCCGGCGTCGTCTGTTTATCATTTAGCTGGGATCCGTCGAGGCAGCTCTGAGATCCAGTAAACGTGTCGCGTCACTTGTCAGGGGATATAAATATCTGGTGTTAGATGTCAGCACCAGTCAGAGTCGCACTGTCTTTCTTCTGCTGTTATCATGTAAGTACCAGTGTATTTACACATTTTCTCTTATTGACTGTTCTGAAAATCTTTTGTATTTACCGTGGCCTTCGACCACTTGCTTGTATACTGTGCGTACTGTTCTAAGTTCCATTTTTGTAGCCGCCTGTTGGCCGGCTATTAATAGAACATGGCTATTAAGGTCTTTGTCGTTTACTCTTATCGATTAAATAAGTGGCTAAATCTTTGTATGTTGCCTCTTTATTATGAATTTCATCTATTAACTAACAGAGGTCTCATTATGTGTTTTTCTTTGTCTATACGCGTTTAAAAAATAACTTAGTTATAATTAGTTAGATTTATTAACATTAATGTCAGATTTAAGGCCTTCAAGTGTTCACTTTCTGTTTCCAAGCAGTCGTTTAATCTCGTATTACTTCCTGTGTGTTGTGTGACGAACAGTTATCCTAGCCAATCATATGGAGAAGCTCCAGGATTTGGGCCAATCAGAGCTACAGGAGCTCCTTGAAAATCCAGAGAGGGTGGAGTCTATGGCTCTAGAGTCGGACGAGGTAAAGGAAAAAAAAGGCTTTACTTTTCTTTTTACCTCACGTTCTAAAAGTGCTGCGGGGTGGGATATAGTTTTATGACAACTCAGGAGCATTAAAGGCTTTTGGTTTGATCTTCCTTGTTTAATTCTGTTTTGTTTAGTTTTTTTCACTTTCCTACCGTGCATTGGCAAAAAATAATCCACCATTTACACTTGTTTAATCAGAGCTATATAGAACATGTTTAGTAGTAATGTAAACATCGTCGGAATGCAGCAGTTTGGCATTCTGTACATCACTTTGACATGATGGTTTAAAAAATACAGTGTTAATCTCCTTTTTAACAACTCTTTGTGGACACTCTGCATATCGAATAACCTGCGAGAATTACTGGGCTGTATTTGGTGAGCCCAACAATTTTTTTCAGATGCTTCGATTATTTTAGATTTTCATAGAAATGTTTTGGCTTTAAACATGACATGCTTTCTGGTTATTATGGAAGGTTATTTTAAGCAGAGCAACATTTTTGGTAACAGAGAACTCACTGTGTCACATCTGCACACATTTAAAGCTGTTGAATACAGTATATGTTTACAAAGGTGCAGTTAAATAGAAATGTGCTGCACTCCATGGTTTTCCCTAACAGACAGCTAGCATACTGTACCCTATTTATTTGGGTGTTCGACAGGAAGACTTGCATCCTTTGTTATAAACCCCATTTAGTCCAAGTTTCAATCAAAATTTCATAGAAGGTCCTGGAGTTTTTTTTATTCTTGCAGAACATGCTGTTCAGGTAGTTTTCCTACAGACAAGGAGCAGCTCAGCTGTGTTAGAGAGGGATAACAACTCCTTTGTTATTAGAATTGCAGCACATTTCCTTTCTATGTCTCTAGATGGAAATGTTGACTGTAGCTGCCCTTTTAGACTTGGCTAAATCATTAACTTGGTCATGCTGACAACTTTATGCTTGGAGTTATAAACTGGACCTGTGTATGAAAACACTGTATGTTCCATGGGACTATTTAGTCAGACTTTCTGACCACTTCTGCGGCTTTACCACAGATTCTGTCACCTTACAGAAACATACATCACTATATGTTATTTCAGGTTTAATGTGAAAGACCAAGAAGTTCAGTTTTGGTGCCATCTGTTCAGAACACCTCCTCGTGTTTGCTGTGTCCCTCTCTTGGCTTGTGACAAACTTTAGGAGTTGCACCCTGTGGCGTTCTGCTTGCCACTCTTTCCTAAAAGGTCAGACTGTTGAAGTGCATGACTGCGTCTCCTTCATGCTGTCATTGCCTGTTTTTTTACGTCTTGCGTCTTGTTAGGTTTCAGTTGTGCCGCCTTTTTTCCATGTTAAGATGATGGATTGAACAGAGCTCTGTGAGATGTTTAAAGATTGGGATATTGTTTAACCTAACCCCACTTTAAATGTCTTCAGAACGTCTTCCCTGACCTGTCTGCTGTGTTCCTTGGTCTTCATGATACTGTTTGTTCTTAAATGTTCTCTAACAAACTTCTGAGGCCAGAAACAGAATAGCTGTGTTTATAGTGAGGTTAAATTAGTAATAATGGACTATGTTTGCTAATTACATGAATTCTGAAGACAGTTAGTTGCAGCGGATTTTAATTTTGCTTCCACTTTAAAATTATGCCCTACTTGTTTTGGTCTATCGCTTTAAATCCCAATAAAATTCATTTTTGTTGTGGTTGTAACATGATAAAAAGTTGAAATGTAATGATTATATTTAAGCCCAACAGGAGTGAGCAAGCTCTAGTGTAAGTGCACACATCATGTGTGTGATATGATGAAGACCAACTAGCAAATGAAGGAGGATTACCTGTTGTCGTCATAGCACCTCTGGGTGTCTTATCGTCTGCCTGCATCTCAACTAGTTGTTGCTGGGGTTTCTCACTTGATATTCCTTTTAACTGATTTTATTCAGGTAAAAACATTGATGCTCCTGTTTCCCAGTCTTCATGCTATATTGTAGCAAACACATTAAACCCCTTTGCCCTTTATTTTGTGTTTTGCTCTCGATGCAACAGGAAATAAGAAAAAAGATATATCTCACATAAAATGTATCTGTAATTAAATTTCCCTCCTTTAGATCCAGAATATCCAGCTGGAGAGAGAGATGGCGCTGGCATCCAATCGCAGCCTGGCAGAGCAAAACCTGGACATAAAACCTCGCTTAGAGTCCCTGAAAGAGGCGTTGGTGGCAAGATACTCTCAGCTAGAAGCCGTCAGGGAAACCTACAGACAGCACTGCTCCCAGAGAGGTAGGGTGGGGTAAACTATAAAGGTAGACTTCCCCTTTTCCATTAAAGGTTCCAGGTCTGCACATCTCCACTCTGCTTGGTCTCATGCTGTTCCGCATGAAATCTATTGTGTTTCCATTGACGGCTGAAGCTGTGGCTTGAAGCCTCCTCTTGAACATGCTGGTTCGCTTAATGACAGTCGATACATTTCCAAGCCAAGCACTCTTTCAGTCTTCAGGCATGGTTTATAATAAAATTATATTTCAGTTTGACCCGCTCCAGCCATTGTAGTCCTTAATATTAATGTAATAATTTACTTTGACTGTGCAGCTCACTCTCAGCTTCCTGGTGTTCCGGTTAGGCAGTGACAATGTTAAAAAGAATTGTGACGTAGGTGATTTGTTCCACGTCTCTTATTGTTCTGAGCTGATCCTCCAGATGAACATAACCAGTTTTTCATGTTCTCTGCTGTTGTGTAAACGCCCTTACTAGGTTTTTTTGTTTCTGTCCACACAGAGGGGATGGTGGGCCAGGTCTCGCCAGAGGCATTCTTCTCAAGACTACAGACAGAAAGTGAAAAAACAGAGTCTGAGTCAGAGGTTAGTGGTCAACCACCACATCAACATATGTCCAATTAAACTGAGATACCTTTCACTGATGCTTTAGCAGTCTGTTGATTTTACAGTGCCCTGCAGAAGTCTTTCTTTCTTGAATTGTGTCACATTTTGCCATGTGAAAAAAAGATATTGTGTTTTAATGGGGTTTTAAGTGATAGACCAACATAAAGTGGTGTTTAATTGTTAAGAGAAAGGAAGGTATACATGCTTTAAAAATGTCCTAATGAAGAGCATCTGTGAGTTTTTACACCCTCCCACTGATTCCTAATTATATTTAGGTCTGGACTTTGACTGGGCCTTTCTAACATACACTATATTGCCAAATGTATTTGTCTGTCTACTTCAATTCAGTTCAAAAATACTTTATTAATCCCAAAGGGTAACAAAATGTTGTTGTAGCTCATATTATGCAGGTTTCTTCAAAGAGCCGTTGTAGATGCTGATGGCTGTGGGCAGGAAGGATCTCCTGTAGAGGTCTGTCTTACAGCAGATCTGAAGAAGCCTCTGACTGATGACACTCTGTTGTTGTAGGGTAGTCTAATGAAGAGGATGCTCAGGGTTCTCTATAATGTTCTTCATTTTATGAAGAATCCTTCTTTCCACAATGATCTCCAGAGGTTCCAGAGGAGTCCCCAGAACAGAGCCAGCCTTCTTTATTAGCTTGTTGAGCTTTTTTAAGTCCCTGGCTCTGATGCTGCTACCCCAGCAGATGATGGCAGAAGAGATCACACTCTCCACAACAGTCTTATAGAAGATATGCAGCATCTTGCTGGAAACACTGAAGGACCTAAGCTTCCTCAAGAAGTACAGTCTGCTCTGTCCCTTCTTGTAGACGGCTTCACAGTTGCATCTCCACTCCAGTCTGTTGTCCAGGTGAACATGGAGGTATTTATACTCCTCCACCACCTCCATTTCTTCTCCGATGATGGAAATAGTGTTTGACATTTTCCTGTTCCTCTTAAAATCTACAGTCATCTCCTTTGTTTTATTCACGTTTAAGATGAGATGATTGTTTCCACACAATGCCACAAAGTGGTCCACCAGCTTCCTGTACTCAGCTTCTTGTCCATCTCTGATCTGCCCCACGACTGCAGAATCATCTGAGTATTTCTGCAGATGACAGGAATATGTCTGGTACTGGAAGTCTGAGGTGTACAGAGAGAAAAGGAATGGTGAGAGTACAGTCCCCTGTGGTGCTCCTGTGCTGCTGACTACCTGGTTAGACACACAACCCTTCAGTCTCACAAACTGTGGTCTGTTTGTCAGGTAGTCTTTGATCCAGGAGATTGTTGAGGTCTCCACCTGAGTCTTCTGGAGTTTTTGACAAAGCAAATCAGGTTGGATTGTGTTAAATGCACTGGAGAAATCAAAGAACATGATCCTCACAGTGCTGCTGGCTTGGTCCAGATGACAGTGGGTTTGTTGAAGCAGGTGTATGATGGCATCTTCAACTCCAACTCCACAGCGATAAGCAAACTGAAGGAGGTCCTGATGGTTCATTGTCTGCTTCTACATGTACATGAATTTAGATGACATCAAATTTTTTAATCTATAAGGTCCAATTTGTCGATGGCGCCCACCGTTGCCAGCAACAGCAACTTTAACTGTTCTGTTAACATCTTCCAGCAGGTTTAGTGTGTTCATAGTTAGATGAGAAAACCAGAACTGCAGCCTCCACTAATTCACCCCAGAGGTGTTCAAGAAGGTTGAGGTCAGGACTTTGTGCAGGCTAGTCAGGCCTTGTTGGGGCTACAGGCAACAGGTGGAAGAAGGTACACTGATCAGATGAGATCAAGATTTTGGCCCAAACTCCCAGTGTGATGTCTGGAGAAACACAGACACTGGTCATCCGCTCGCTAACAACATATCACTACTGTGAAGCATAGTGGTGCTAGCATCATGCTGTGGAGATGTTTTTTTTCTGCAGCAGCAGCAACTGACTGAGTTGTCTGCATAGTGGAGGAGATGATGGCAGCAAAATATAGAGATTGTTGAAGAAAATCTGCTCCAGACCTCAGGCTAAGGTGGCTTTTCATCTGGAAACACAAACTCAAAGTTCTCAGCAAAGAAAACAAAGGAGTGGCTTTAGGAGCAGTCTGCCAAAGCCATTGAAAGAGCCAGAACCTGAACCAAAATCCAACTGAACATGTCTGAAAGGTCCTAAAATGATGAAGAATTTGGGAAAACGTCCCAAAACATATGTGCCAAGCTTGTAGAGACATACTCATAATGACTGGAAGCTGCATGGTTCTCCTGTCTGCCAAAGGGGCTTCAACAAAGGGTTAAACCAAGGCTGTGAACACTTTTGTACATGATTGTTTGCTTATTTTTATAAATTTGCTTTAAATTTCAAAAACATTTTCACTTTTTTGTGGGGTATTACTCCAGCAGTGATCTACGTAGTGTTGGTCTATGACATAAAATCCTAGGAAAACACATTTAGGTCTGTGGTTGTAATGTGACATGTGGAGCAGCTTCAGGGTATGAAATCATTTGCATGTTCGGTATTTGCACGTGTTGGCTGTAGATGGTATGATTCCAATGCTTTAAGGGCAGTGATGTTTTTCAAATAAAGTTTAGTTATTGCCACATCTGAACTGAGCCTGTTTATGTAGTCAGTAGATATGCTTTGTAGTTGGTACTGAGGGTTTGGTACATGCTTGGTCCTACTGTGCATCTCCCTCTCACTGTTTCATCATTGATCTGTGTGCAGGCTCTGGCTGATGAGTTTCTGGAGGGCTCTCTGCCACTGGACTCATTCTTTGAGCGTTTCCTCCTCCTGCGCTCACTTGCTCACAAAAGACGTGTGCAGATGGAGAAACTCCAAGAAATCCTGCGACAGCGGGACAAGAGCAATCCCACTACCATGACATCATCAGCTGGCATCACCCCACATCCTGTCGTCACGCCCTCATCATGGAACCTACCAACAACAACAGCTACCACAACAAATCAGCAGCAGCCAAACTCCAACCCTCAATCCTCCATCTACCAAAACTCCTCTCAGTCAGCCTCCTCATCTGCAGTTGGAACCCCTGGGCTTCCATACAGCCCATACCCTGCTTCCCCTCCTAACCCCCCTTCTGCAGTGGCAGCAGCAGGGCCGATTCCAAGCAATCCACCATCACAGTTTAGTCCTTACCCAAGTTCTGGCTCATCTTTCACCCCAGCTGCAGGCTACTCTGGGCCCAGACCTGCATTCGGGCCTCCTTCCTCAGTCACCTGCCCTTATCCAACCCAGCACCCCTTTCCTGCTCCACATCCTGGCTCAGCATTTGGTCAATACACCCCCAGCCACCCCACCAGTGGCCCGGCACCCTACCCAGCATCCTACAGCTATGGGGGCTACAGCTACCCAGCCGGGCCTGCATTTTCCAGTTCTCAGTCTCCAACAGGAAAGCCCATCTACAGAGCAGGGTACGGAGTTCCCCAGCCATACTCCTGAAAACGCTGCTGCTGCTGCTGCTTGGGCTCAGTTCCTTTCTTCCTCTCACACTCCTCTCTTGCTTATTTGACTTCCTTGAGATTTTTTTCTTTGTCTCTACTACCCTCTACCCTGCTTCTTCCTTTCACACACAATCTCACACTCCACAGGTCTCTTGCTTTACTTAACTTTGTTGCACTATTTCAATAAATCAGTCTTAAACATCTGTCCTCAGAGTCCTTTCCCCCTCCCGTGCCCTTTGACCCTCATCACCACCGCTACCACACTAGTCTCAGGTTGTTGCATTGCTTTGAGGTGTTCAATCACCTGTATGTGGCTCTTCACGTCCTCACTGTGTCGCCTTCCACCTTCTTCATCTCCCTGTTGAAGTGATGTTCTGTCCCAGTCAGAAAGTTCCACATGTGAACTTCCCCATCATATTCATGGCAAAGATGAGTTGTTGTAACACTACAAACAATGTGAACCAGTTGTGACATGAATATTTATTTGTGAACTGCTTGTGATGGAGCGTCATGGGAAACTGAATACAGGTGAAAGTGAAAAATCTGTGGTTGAAGCAAAGCATGGTTTCTTTATTAAGGCGTTAGCAGGTGTAGGGATTTTTATTGCAGCTTTGGTTTGTTCGCCATTTGATTGGCTCTCCCTGTGGCAGGTGAATGTCTTCATGCAATAGCTTGTGTTCAGCTGAACTTTCAATAATCTCCCAAATCAGCCCCACTTTCTGTTTTCAGAAACCAAAGAAACTTCATTTTGTTTAATCTGTTGGTTGATGACATTTTTCATTTACACCTTTTAAATTGTTCAGTCCATTCATTTTGAGTTATCTTCAGAGCAATATGCTGTTACTGAGTTTAGAAGAAGCAGTCTTAATATACTCTGATAATAATGTGGATGATTAATATTACATTTCCTGAAGACCTCTTTAAAGTTATCTCTAACTGATCTAAGAGGGTTTTTTTTGTTCACTTGCCACCAGGTTTTGTCAACAGTTGGAGACCATTGCTGTATTTATTACAGTGTAGAGACCCCCAGTGACCACACAACCCACATTGTGAGGACATAGATATACACAAAAGAGTCATTTTCTTCATTTATTGGACCCTGAACTCTGATTTGGAAGAGCCAAGATAAGCCAATTGGATTAGTGGTTAGGCATGGGCTGGTTACCGGTTTCCCATTAAGCCAAGGTTTTAAAAAGAATGTCAAAAAGAGCTCATATTCTGTGCATTAAACATGTTTACTTGGAAACTACTAAATGTAGTCAATTTTTAGTCTGGATTCTCACTAATATCTGTGTACCACAGTTAAATGTTGTTTTCAATAATAGCAATAGGCCATGGTATATATTTGTAGATGTTCCTGTACAAATACCAAGATGTCCTGCCTCCGACCTGCTCATGTCTACTCTTGACACCACCAGTTAAGGGCAATCAAATTGAAAAGGGATATTTTCAACTAAACCCACCAACACAGAATGTGGAAGCTAATCACAGTACCCAGGATTATTTGTCTGTTCCCTCAGATATTTTAATAGGATTTACACTGGCAAGGTTAGAGTTCTACGTACTGTTTAACTAGCTAATTTGGACCGCTTCTTTCTGGGGAAATCTTAGCACGCCCCCTCTGATCTGTTTGGACCCTTCTTGAAGAATCATTGAACTAAGATAAGATATTTCTGTTTAACCCCAAAGGTTTCCCATGTTAATCCAGACCAAAACAAAATGAATTAGAACATCATCAATTATACACAGCAAGCCAGGTGGCACTGGTGTATATCTGTGCCCTGCTGACCAGACAGGCTCATCAGACTGGGCTTGATCACAAGGTGGTGGGAGTGATGATGCTTAAACAGAACCACAGTGGGTGGGTTTTGTTTTAGACTTGTGCAAATGAGTGACTCCAGCACAGAGTCATTAACCAGTATTTTTCAGGAAGCATTACTATCTGCTGCAGTGCATGTTTCCTTACGCTGTTTTGAAGTTGACTTTAGTTGACTGGGTGTCAACATGCGATGTGTTGGGGGTCCAACACATTGGATGAAAGCATCATTGTTGTTCCATTTCTGTTTGAACTACAGTAATGAGGGTGTGGGGAAATGTTAAAGGTCAGTTAAGACTTAAAAGCACATAAATCAGTGCTGAGAAATTCCAAGCCATGACAAGGTCTAGATACAACAATTGAAGTGATTATGTTCTTCTAACTCTTTAATAAAAGCAGTGAGAGAGAAAATGGAAGCATTCCCAATCAAAAAGCTGCTTGTCGTGATCGGGGCTCATGCTTTCAGTCATAATGTTTCACAGAAACTGGGATCTGTGTCTGCAGAAGAACCTGCTGTAGTCCAACATCAATGCTGGGAGGTGTCCAGTCGTTTACAGATGAAACAGTTCAGCAGGAAAAGTCTCATGTGGAACAATCATTAAACCTGTTTTATTACGAGCCAGATAAAATATGGCCTGTCTGGCATCCCTGATGAAACTAATCAGCCAGATATCCTGGTGTCTTTCAGTGATTGGCAGAAAGCAGCTGTGCTCCCCATGAGCAGGTGAAGGCACCTCCACATGGTGGTGTCACAGCACTGATGTGGCAGCGTTTCCATCTGGATCACCTGTTTTTTAGTTGAGTCTTAGCACTTAGCACACAGAGCCTTGTTTTCTGTGGGCTTTGAGTGAAAACATCAATTTAACTTGATCGATCACCTGACAGGGAGAAAACCTGAGAATGGTTTGCGTTCATATCCTCCTGATGAAGAATGAACAGACTATGGACTTATGGGCCACTGGGCTTTGACAGTAATAGTGATTATTGTGTATTAGAAGAAGCACAAGAAAAAAATATATTAGATTGGCTGAGCATTTATATTCTAAGGGTAATGACATACAGATGGACTGATCTCATATTCTGCTTACAAGAAAAAAATGTAGATTGTTTAAAATCTAATCTCTTTTTGTTGTGAATAATTAAACATTCATTTGAACTAATTTACATGTGTCAAGTTGTCATTTCCTAAAATGTAGAGGTTTTTCTCAAGAAAAGAAATATAACGGCCGCTTTTGGAGAAGAACTCATAAATGAAAATGTGTGCAATAAGAGATAAAACCAGAGACCAGATGTCTTCAAAACGCTTTGAGAAAATGAAAGAGCCTGTTTATTTTCCACTTCAACAAGGACCAAGAAAGAAGGGTGTTCTGTTGCAATGGTTTGGTACACAACCAGATCAGAGATAGGTATAGAAACAATTTAGTTTACAAGGAGCTGGCATGACAAGAACCAGCACCAAATGATAAAAGTTTGCATGAGTGGAGTGAAGTATTACATGCAGTTACTGGAGCATCCTACAGTCAGTCGAAGCAGTTTGTGATGCATTAGGGAAAGAGATGCAGCGTTACCTGCACATCCATGAGGCTGGGATGTTGTATTGTGAAACTGACTTACAGATGTTGCAGTAGTGTTACTGGTTCTCAGTACAACATTATCAAAGACTTGGTCACGGAAGTGTTGGACCTCAGATATTATTCCTAAAACCACAGCTGCAACATCCCTTTTTTTGTTGTTTTTTACTGTAACTTAGTGTGAAACGCCTGTTAACATTTAAATGCAATCAATTACGTTTTTGACTTTGAAAATTTCTACTCCGCCACCTGAGTCCCTACGTGCCGAGGATAAGAGCAATCAGGAAACAAGATGGAGAAACATTTTCCAGTGCAAATATATGGGTGGTTTTCTGTCTATTAACAACAGAGAAAGAAAGAACAGCGAGTCAGTTCCTCCACCTGTCTCCACTCCTGACTCTGCCTGCAGCTCATGCCATTAATGTTTACTTGGATGGATACATGCTACTGTTTGATTGGTCTGTTTAACTTGTTAAAAGCTTGTCAGATTTATTGGACTAGTAACATGTAGTGGAGGGTTTGCTTACAAACACATCTAGGATTGCCGAAATGTGGCAGTGAACTTAACTGCACCAGTGCAACCAGTTAGTCTGGAGCCCTGTTATAGGTTACCTTGCTAATGAGTCATGTTGGTCTTGTATTGGGCTTGGTATGCTCCGGCCTTGGTTTTAACTAGGGTCAGGGGTACTTGCGTAACTATAGCACAATGTTACACAGGCCTGATGGTGGATCTATTGAGAACGTGTGCTTTAATGTTCTCTTTTAGCTCAATCCAACCCACACCAAAGGAACTGTTGTATTGTTAAACTCGCCATCTGGACGACGGTGTTGGAGTGTTAACAACACCTTGGGTCATCCAACGATTAAGCTGGAGAACAGGTTTACCTTTCCTGTGTAAAAGAATCAGAATCAGCTTTATTGCCAAGTTCGTACATACAACAAACAAGGAATTTGACTCCGGTACACTTTGCTCACTGGGTTTTTTTTTTTGCGTTATATGATATATTCTGCATATATCTTTATGTCCTTAAATATATACATATATACAATATACACATGTACAAGGTGGAATTGCGACTTCAGTATGAGGTTGTTTGGTACTTTATTAAAAAAAAACCTACCTAATACACCAGAGCAGAGAAGGCAGCATTTCTAGTGGACCCACAACCAGTAGGCACGTACTGATAAGAGGTGTCCTATCCGTGATCCCTGCAGGACCAACCATTGTGTGTGTGTAGGACTCCAATTCCAAAGACGTTGGGAAGTGTAAATGTAAGTAAACACAGAATACAATGATTTGCAAATCCTTTTCAACCTGTATGCAACGGAATACACTGTAAAGATATAATGTGCAAACGGATAAACCTTGATGTTTTTTATTAGTTTTTTAATTTTGCTCATTTTGAATGTGATGCTTGCAACACGTTCCAAAAAAGCTGGGACAGGGGCATGTTTACCACTGTCTTACATCACCTTTCGTTTTATGTGGTTCTGGATCATCATCCCATTAAAATAACCAATGATTACCCATATTCAGTTGATGATGATGGAGGCCACCAGTTTTTGTGTCGAAAAATTGACAAGCACCTAGGTTTTTATTTGAAATTTGTTGTTTCAAAGAGTTCATAACAACCCACAGCATCACAGATCATCTAATATACTTAACAATAGACACAGCTGCTTTTCCACACATTGCAAGTTTAATATTAGTTTCATCCTTACAGAGCAAACAGTTCCGGTTAAAGTCCTTGTTGTGATAAAAGGACAGAGAAGTATTTTCTGATATACCTCCCAAACATCCACATGGCATTCAAATAGTTTCAAATGGTTTTTCTGAAGACCAAGAAGCTACTCTTGGTGGAGTTCTGCAACGGTGAGCATTTAAACTTTTTTTTACCCCAGTGGCTTAAAGGAATAGACCTCTCTGTCTCGTCATATTTATACACCAGGGGAACAGTCACGGGTTATGAATTAAGAGTACTTCTGATCAACTTAAACAAGTATACCAGTTACATTTGGGCTCTGCTTCTTTGTACTACAGATATTGTTTAAAGGGAAGGAATGTTTATCTGATGGTTAACTTTCAGAATTAATATCTCCTTTGGGATGTTCTGAAATTCTAACACAACAATGTGTAATACTTAAATATGATAAATGTGAGATATTAAACCATGTTTTCCGAATCCACAAACATATGAAAGGATTCGGATTTATAGACTTAATAAAGTATATTAAAAAAAAGATACTCTGTGCCATCATGACCATTAGAAAAGCTGAACCAAGGCACTGTTGGCCTGTTTTCATCACAGCCTTGTTTATTATGCTACAGAAAGGGGATTCAGGAGAAAATACCAGAACATGATGGTAGCAATTAGATGACGTGAGCAGTAGGCATAACAGTGGAAAAAATCCATCTTTATATTGATTTTGTCATTACTGCATGGGCAGTTCTAGACAGGGGCCAACATGGGCCAGTGCCCCTGTAGAGCTGGTCCTGGCCCTTGTTATGGCCCCTGAACTGAAGACATAATACTATATGAATTTCTTATAGTGATATAACTGAATCTGTCTGCACTGTTCAATGATTAGGATTAATTGGAATGTATGTACCTGAGTTTTGTGAAGTGCCTTGAGACGACGTGTTGTGAGTTGGCGCTATATAAATAAACTGAATTGAATTGAATTGAATTGAATTGATATGTGAAGGCACAGACACCGTAACTGATTGGTGCCTTGGACCAATTTTATTTTTTTACTTTACAGTTTTACTTTAATAATGAATTAAAAATTAAGGCTTTGCACTTTTAGTTTCAGCCGTATAGAGATAGGATCACAGTTTTCATCTGCTAGATCAGGGGTCTGCAACCTGCAGCTCCAGAGTCACAAGACTCTATGTGGCTTACTTACTTAATAAATGAAACGATGAAATATTGCCATTTCTTTTTTGTTTTTATTCTTTTGTTCTGTGCCCCCATGAAAAAAACACTGGCGTCACCCTGACCCCCCTGGTGAATTTGGTCTAGAACCCCCATTGCATTACTGTTATCATAAAGTAATGAAATCATTTATGTGAATCATTGCATTTATTAAATGTAATTCTTCTGACTTTAGTCCTAATCACATTTAATCAGATTCTTCAGTGAACATGCTAGGAGTTAAATATGATACCAATAAAATGGAAGTTATTTCTTTTGAAAATAGGTTCTGTCTTTTAAATAAAATGCCTTAAAAGGTATTTGCCTTCTGAAAGATTTCTTGTGTTTTTTTTGTTTTTTGATTTTTTTTACACTAACAAATTTTAGATCATCAAACTAATTTTCTTTTTAAGGATTTTTTTTTTTGCACCACCAGTGGGCCTTTATTTTTTCTGGAAGTAAATGAAGGAAGGAAATGGGGTGGAAAGAGGGGCAAGACATGACGCACAGGTCGCAGCTGTCCTGACCCCGGGACAGCTGTATCAAAGACTCAAGCCTCTGTAAATGGGTCGCGCTCTTCACTGCTACGCCACAGGCCGCGCCCCTCATCAGATTAATTTTAATATCAGACTAAAGATAACCTGAGTAAATACAAAAAGCACTTATTAAATGTTGATTTTATTTAAGGGAAAGAAATTATCCAAACCAACCAGGCCATACATGAAAAAGTAATCACCCCTAAACCTACTGACAAGCCTAATAACTAACAACTGCAAACAAGGGTTTGTAATAACTAATAGTAATGTCACAGTATCTCAATTGGGTTTAGGGCTAGGCTTTGACTAAACCACTCCATCACCTTAATTTTGTTAATTTGTTCCATTGCATAATGTGTTTGAGATCTAAACTAGCCCACTGCTGTTCCCCTTGATCCCAAAAAGCCTCTGTAAAGACGTAAAGTGTATCAAATGCTGCACTGAGATCTAACAGAACGTGCAGACACACGTTATCCATTATCTTAGGCCAGGAGAATATCATTGGTGACTTTTACCAGTGCTGTTTCACTGCTATAATGAGCTTTAAAACTTGACTGAATTGTTCAAACAGGTCATTTATTAGAGATAGGTTTCAGGACATCTGGATCAATTGCATGTTTTTTAAGTAACAGTTTAATTACAGCAAAAGCATGTGTATGTGTGGGTGTATGAATGAAAACCTGGCCACAAAATAGACAAAAAATCATTATTTATTTATTACCGTTACTAACTATATTATAGAACTGTTTTGATATTTTTGCCGTTGGAAAATCTGTTTCACAGTTCTATACTACATCTTCTAGTATATCTCACAACACGCAACCATGCTGAAAGTATTTAGATTAAAGTTATGTTTGTCTTCACTGCTTTCTCCTATCTCTTCCTGCTTCCTACTCGTTCGTCGTTGTTTCTTGCTATCCCCACCCCTTTTTCACCCAATTTCCTTTGAAGAGAGGAAATCTGCTTTTTTGCAAAAGCTGCAGCCGCCGTCTGTGGATGAAGTTCTTCACTGTATGGAGAAGGTGGTGGTGGGGGTGAGGAGTTTTTGCTGCTCTGCATCATTTCCTTTCTCATCACTTCTGCTGTTGTTGGCGTGTCAACCTGAACTGAACTGTCTGTTCTCCTATCCTTCATTTATCTTCTTTATCTACTTGTCCCTTCTATAATGGATCTCAGCACTGTTTTGATCATTGCAGCTTATTCCCTCGTGTCTGCAGGTAAGTTCATTAGTGTTGGTATGTACAGAGTGTTAAAAACAGAACGAACCAGGCAATTAGAACTGAGGCAAAAGTCTCAGCTTTATGCTTGACTGAAATGTTTTAAGAAGATGGAGAACGTAAGCTGCTGAGATCTTGTTGGTGAGCTGTTTCTGTGGCTGATGGCTCAACATGTATTTTGTGCTAAAGAAGGCCTATGATGAGGATTGAAGAGTTTTTTTTAAATTAAAATTTTAATCAATTGTTAATAAGGGGCTTTTTTATTTATGTTTAAAGTGACAGATGATCTTAGTGGAGCTTCCACATTTTAGGCTATTCCCACAAACGTTTTGAGTTCACAACAGCAGTATTAGAGGAAACTGTGACTCTGTAGCAGTGATAGGGAGGAACCAAATTAAGTTATTTAAGCAAAAACTGAGATGTTTTAGCCCTAATTATGTAATTATCATCCTGGCAACTTCAGACACTTTATACATGTTGAAACCCAGCCGTTGTACTAATGTCATGTTTGCACCTCAAAGTTTTTTGACTGCAACCTGCAAAATTGTGATGGTATCCGTCTGAGAAAGACTGCTCAAAGAGAAAGCGCGAAAAACAGCTATTAAAAACTGTAAAGCTACTGTGGATCTTAGAAGTGATGTCATTGAAACTATTAGATCTGGATAAATCATTTCAAAAAATGTTTCCACCCTTAATGTAACACATGTACTGGACACCACAACTGAAAGGCTAATAAACCCGCAATATATAAATAGAAAAAACTAATGAAAAGGCTGCAGTAGCCTGGTTGAATAATAGTGCACATCCATAATTAAGTACTTTGTTTAATGCACATTTTTAGTCAGTTTAAAATTTAGTTGGTTCACACTTCATATTAACTATAGAGAATCTGAGCATCTTAAATTAAATTAAAGATGTTCTATTAGGGTTTTCTTGAAATTTACTAATTTTCTTCTTTCAGGTAAAGCCACAATTTGCAGAAAGAACCAAAATGATCTCATTTTACAGAGGTATCAGTCAGAAGAAGGGTAGAAAATCCACAGCATCATATATATATATATATATATATAAAATGGTGCAGTGCAATCATCTATGAGTAACTGAAGGAAATATAGGGCAACAGTGACATTATAAAACTGGACATTTGTCCAAAATCAATCAAAAGACAATACAGAAACAGGGAGGCTGCTAAGAGGATAACAGTAACACCGAAAGAGCTGAAATGTGGTACTAGCAGAGTCATGCTCTGGGGTTACTTTTCTTCACATGCAACTGGGTTTTAATTAACAAACAGTTTTGACCCAGAGAGCTGAAGAGGGATCTCACTTTCCATCAACACACCGAGTCCAAACATATATTAAAATCAACAAAAATATATTAAAATCAACAAAAAAGAGAACCTTTGCAAGGTAGAGTGAGCTAACATTGACAAGTCAAGATGTTGGATGCTGATAGACTCCTACCATAGAAGACTGAGAGCTGGGTTTAAATAAAAAAGGATTTTCAGGGTTTCAAGTTTCAGGGTGTGCACGCTTACGTTGCACCACCTCTCTGGTGAATTGTGCAGGGTATATGTTACAATAAAAGTAAGAAATCTTTGACAAATGATTTGTAATAGTATTAATTTTTTCTCCATAAAAGCTCGAGATTTTATAAGCGGAGTATACACTTTGTGATACTGTATTACTGAGTTACACATAGAAAGCATTGTTGATGCTATACAACCTGGACAAAAAGTGATATTCTTCTCTATCCACAAACTGAAATTTTAGATATTCTCTTTTCTAAGCATTGGGAGGTGTTACTTTCAAAACTGAAAAGGAATTGAACCAAAACTTAATTAAGAAGTAAGGAAGACGGGAAATGGGCTGCTCAGTTGCACAGCTGTTAGTACTGTTACCTTGCAGCAAGAAGGTTCAAGGCTCGGTCAGGGCCTTCTGTGGGTAGTTTGGATGTTCTCCGGTCCATATGTGAGTTCTGTACGGTACTCTGGTTTACTCCCTTAGTCAAAAGACATGAATCTTGAGTTATTGTACTTTTCTGAGTTGTAGTACAGCGAGGTCTACTCTGGTCTACTCTAGTTTGTCTTAGTCTAAATATTTAGTAATGGAAGGAAATGTCTGGTTTTGAGCTTGAATTGGTGGTCTGCAGTCGTTCAGTGTGACAGAGGCACAGACTGCATAATTAGAGCTCCTATAAAAGATGACCTACTTAAAATATCAAGCAGTGTCTGACATATTTATGGGAAATTGTGCAGTGTCTGCTCCCACTGACTGTCTGATTCCTGTCTTCTTTTGCGCAGTCATGAGTGCTTCTTTCACTGGCCCCTTTCTCTCCTATTCTCCCTCTTCATCCTTCGACTGTAATAATAAGCAAATTAACATACACAACTTCCTGGCCGTTTATTGACGCACTGATATTTCAGACGGATCTGACCGATTTGATAGTGTTGCAGAAACAAGTTATGCCGTTTGGCATTTCTCAATTCCAATTTAGGGCAGTTATTCTTAATATTATTACAGATAGTGATGTGTCAGAAAAGCTTCCTGCACAGCTTCCCAGCTTTTTTTTATCTGTTCAATACTTTAAACCTTTGTGTTGTTCTGTGTGTTTTTCATAGGGAATTATGACCAAGAATGGAACAGTACCACAGCTATAAGCAGCTCTGACTTGAATAATTGCACTGCCTGTTCCTGTACTAACATGCCTCCAGCTACACCCACTTCCAGCTCCAGCAACTTTTCTCTCACCCTGGGCATCCTCACAGTCACGTGGACCAATAAGTGTAAAGGCACTGTCTACCTGGCCCCATATCTTACTTTCAACAGCACTTCCCTGCCTTTCTGCCACAGCCAGGAGATCCAAGTCCAGGGGATTTTGGGAAATGTGTGTCAGAACCTTAGAGGCTGTAAAGGAGAGCCAACTTGGAGCAGTTCCAGTGAGGAATGGGCGGAAGGTTACAACATTACTGAGAAAGGAGTGAACAAAACGTCTGGCTGCAGGACACTTCAGGTCAAATGCAAAGGTTTGTGTCAGCAATCTCCAGATTATACTGTAAAAGTGTTTAAGAAGGTTATACTCAACAGCTTTGACATGCAATGTAAAACTCAAGGATACACACTGTTGAGTTGTTGTTCTACTTTAGAACACGACGTCTGTTTCAATTTAAAAACATTTCATAGAACATAAAATACTGAACTGACGTAGGCTGTCCAAATGACTCAATTTAAATACCCAGAAAGCTAGATACTGTTCTTGCATAGTAAAGTATGTCTCTCCCTGACCCTATATGATGCTAGCAGAAACACTTCATCAGAATAATATCTGTTTATCTCCAGTGGAGGAGCGCCCAGATTTCGAGGGCCAGCTGCAGACCTACAAGGTGGTGACAGCTTTGCTCACCATGTTACTCCTGGTGCTTTTATTAATCCGCTTTACCAGGCCCACCGTCATGGCCCTGCAGAAGAGATGTAAGTACACATGCATACAAACAGGCACACATGCATGTTGCAATATTGCAAAGACCAAACAGAATAGCACTTATGTTGGTACACAAACCTGAGTTCCTCTGAACTGCTTCAACATAAATCAACTTCTTCTAATCCAATTTGGCTAACCTAATATTTAAAAAAAATTGATATTGGTAAGCCGGCAACTACAGGAAAAAGTCTTCTGGTTTTAACAGTGTAAAATTACTGTTGCTATTTTCAGTATCAGACAGGAGGCAACATCGCTGGGTCGGACCCACGCAAAGTCACAGTGGTGAGTCACCCACTTTTATTTGTATTATTTCTGTTTACTGTATGATTCAAATTATAAACCTATTTCTTTCCTTATTAACACTTATACACATACACTCTCAGAGCGTAGTTCACATAGATTGACCCAATCATAGATTGATTTACAAAAACTTTTTAATGCAGTTTTGATCCATCAGCTGTGCATTGGGTAAAACTTATCCTAAACAAGCAGAATGGGTTTGATTTATGGAGGTCTGAGGTAGCCATGACAGTTTTCGTACAAACTCATGTACTGGGGCCATTGTTTTGATGTTTGATTCATTTGGGATCTGATACGATAGTTCCATTCATATTTTTATCTCCCAGTATACCAAGAACCTGAACGTAATGGTCTGCATTCAGAAAGATAAATTAAAATGACATTTAGTAAGCAGACTAATATTTAAAAGTATTCTATATCTTTTAAATGATTTATACTCCTTCAGTTTTTCCTCATTTATCTTTCAGTTATAAACACACTGACTCAGTGACAGAGGTCCTTTGGTGACACAGAGATATTAATTTGGATGTCATCAGCATATCTATGATTATTAGATGTTGCAATAGTCCGAACTGGGGAGCATGTAGATTTTGGATGAAAGGGGTCCGAGAACGGAGACTAGAGGAACCCTACATTTGATACTAAGATTCATAATTGCAAAATGACAGAAAATAGTTTGGGTCTGAAAAATAGGATGTATTGCAATCTAGCATAGTACAAAATAAACCCACTCACTTTTCAAAACGATCAATCAGAATGGTATGATCGTCTGCATCGAATGCAGAACTGGGATCACAGAAGGTTTAGATGGATCTCTGTTATGACTTGAAAGTACTGAAAAGATAGATTTTTTTAATGATGAGTTTGAAAACTGCATTCAATCGTGTTTTCCAAAACATGTTCGGTTAGAAATTATTCTGTAACTGATTGTTAAAGCACCCACATTAGAGTTGATCGTTGCAGTTATCAGAGCCTGGGGAAAATGGCCTGAAAGAAGTGAATAAAATGCTGTCTGTAGTATTTCAAGTGAAACAGCTAACTAGTGGTAACCGTGCCAAGGCAGCAGGTGATGGATTTCAGGTCATGATCCATTTCTTTCACAGAACACTATCCAACCACTGTAATCTGCTACCAGTCTGGTAGAGATTGTAAGCGGACACCAGTAAGCTGGTGTACACCACTGCTGACGACAACTCTAGCAGATATTTAGAGGACAGTTTCACTGATTAGAGTATTTATGATCTTCCTATTTTGTGTCTGAACAGTCTCCTACCATCGAGGCAAAAGTGCAGTTAAGAACGATGATGAAGAGAAGAGATTTTCATACCCAGGTAACCAGATATTATTTTACAAGGTGCCAGCAGAAAGTTTCTATACCATGCATTATATTTTGCATTTTGTTGTGTTAAGCAGGACATTTATTTGTTGACTCTTATCACTATGGTCACAGTTCTGCACATACAAACTGAGAAAACATACAGTATTCTTTTTGATTAACTGATTAAAATAGAGAATTAAGTTTGAAAAACTATTACTAAAGATATGCTCCCTAAGATATTCTCCCTGAGATGTTAAGTTTACAATATTCTTTAGTACCAAGCTAATATGAAATGATCTCCGGTTTGTGTGTGTTTTAAACTACGCTCTGATGTGACCGTTCCATCATGCTGCTATACTCTCTACCTGAAGGTTTTTTTCCCTTTATTTTCACTAAGGGTAATCTTTACAGTTCAACTGTATGGGAAACATGTTAATATTCAATAAATACAGACTAATAAATTCAGGAACAAATTCTCCCAAATAAAGATATTTGCTTCACTGTTCCAGCTGCACCCAAGCAGGGTCCAGAAGCACTGCAGCTTAAAAGATGATATAAGATGAGGAAAAAATTATGGTAAAACATATAGTAGTGAAGAAGTAGTCATTTCTCTGGGTAGCTCAAAGGAAATTTAGGGATGTAAATAAAAAGTTTAGTAGAAACACATTTGCTTCATGTGTTGTTTAGTAACTGCAGCAGGTTACATACCTCAGTGAGCAAATTAAGCAGAAAAACTATGGTCCTAAAACTTTCTGTTGGCACATTACTGCAAATGAAATATTAACTCAACAGTCTTTAATATGGCTGCTCTTTGTTTGTTGCCTGAACAGCTCTGGAGCGTCTGACAATCGGCGAAAGCAGCCCTTCATGTAACAGAAACCTCTATAACTTCTAGCCTGCAGGTTCCTCCACCTTCATGTCCAGAAGTGTCTTCCTCTCCATGTTAAAGATCTGTTTTCTAATGTGAAGCTACAGATTGTATGTAGAATTACTGCCTATGCTTGTCAAGAAATTAATTTGTATGATTTGCATGACACACAAACATTTCATAGTCATTAGTCCATCCTAGTGTCACATCAGTTATGTTTGTCCAAAGAGCAAAAAATCATAATAGTATGAAAGTAAAGGCTGTAGGTGTTTCAGGTGGCTCAGTGGTTTGCCCAGGGCAGGACTGATGTGACAACATTTTTTATAGTATGTTTTTATTGAGTTTGTAATTGGAGGTATATGTCTTGTGAAGTACCCTGAGATGACATGTGATATGGCACTGCATAAATAAACTGAATTAAATTTTGTCGGCTTAGTGGAACAGTCTGTAATGTTTTAAAGCATCTAAAAGTTCATATTTAATCAAAGCAAAATGTTAATGTTGTAAATGTTCCAAATGGAAACGTTAACAAGTAGCATGTGATTATTCTGAAAGATCCAAACTACAGTAATTTCACTGCAGAGGCTTATAGGCAACACCTACAGCACACATAAAAAGTTTACACACCCCTGTTAAAATGGCAGGCTTTGAATGAGACCATGATAAACCATTTAGAAACGTTTTCCACAAATAATGTGACATTTATTATGTACAATATAACTGAAAAACAGACAAATTTATTTGAGACAAATTATAATAAATACAAATAAATAAATGCAGAAGGTGTCTGTCATTTTGACTTGTCCAAATTTGCTTCACTTTACCTTGCAAATCTCTCAGATAGTAAGGACACCCAGTGTCCAGAGAGACCTGCAGGTGACCCCACAGATTTTCAGAGGTAGGAACCATGATGTTGTATTTCTCTTCTTTCCAGGAGAGAGTGAGGGATCAGAGAGGGTGGAATGCATCATTGGAGGGTGGACAGGTAGGTGAGTGGCAGGAGATGCCGGGGTGGCCCAGGTGACAGACCCAGTAGCCGAGAGAGGAGAGGAGAGAGGAGAGGAGACAGGTTGCATAGAGGGATTCGCGAGATGCTGAAAGGGAGCTTCACGAAGGATTTCCAGGCAAGGAACGTCAGGGGAGTTCAGGAAACAGAGCTGCTGGATACTAGAGACCAGAGGTGGAGGAGTGACTGCTACAAATCTGACTCGATGCAATCTGTTGGGTTTCCTCAGACAGAAAAACTTTTTATCCAATTTGAATAAATAACTGAATCTGACTGCACTGTTCAATGATTAAGATTAATTGGAATGTATGTACCTGAGTTTTGTGAAGTGCCTTGAGACGACATGTGTTGTGAATTGGCGCTACATAAATAAACTGAATTGAATTGAATTGAATTGATTGAATAATTGAATGAATGAATTGAATTGAATTGAATCTGAATTGATTGAATTTGAATTGAATTTAAAATTGAGTTTATTTAATTTATTGAACCGAACAGGAACTGGAGCTCTCTCTGATAGTGAACACAAGAGATGGTTAGGCTTAACATATCAAAGAGTACGTGTGTTGATATATACACGTGGACATAGTAAAAGCTGATTGCACGGCTGAGATAGAACTAATCTGGCCGATGTGCGCTTACACATCCGCACTCCTGCTAAATACTCCTCCTGATCATCCCAAAAAATCTCCAGCTGCATAGATACACCTGCCAGTCCCCACCTGTAATTAGACGAGGTGAAACACACACAACCCCGAGGATACAACACTTGTCCTTTCCTGCTACCAAGTCTCTCCAGAAGCCTTTAATCAATCTCCCTCTTTGCTGCCCACAGGTTGCTATCCTCAGGACTACTGTGGATGAGCATTCTATGGCCCCTTCACGCAACAGGATTTAAGTCCTGTACCGTGACGGCAGGGGTGAGCAGAGTGTGGGGGGGACGTGGGTGCAGCATGACGTGTAACCCATGACATGGGTGGCATAAGTCAGTGGAGAATGTTTGGGTATGATGGTCACACATGCTATTGCTTGGCAGTAGCATGATGTTAGCATGTTGTTTCCTAATTTAAAGAAGGCTTCTATGCCAAATGTAGTAAATACTCAATTGGTCTTGGTGGCTGTTACATAAAGCGATGGCCTCTTTGTCTGCGTTAAGCAGAGAATGACGTTGACATTCAGGTTTATGCCTCTTTATTTCATCCAAAGAGCCCTTCATGCTGAATGCTACCATCACAGCTTGTAGTTTACTGTTCTTTAAAACACCAGTCACTGAAAAAACAAAAAATCAAAATAAAGGCTTAACATTTTTTTTCAAATTCTGCAAAGACAAAGTAAAAACAATAAAACAGCTGCATGTGGTTTATGGTATTTGCGTTCCTCCTTCCGTGGTTTTGGGTGATATATACATTTTTCTATTCTTCGCATCTGTTTATTTCCTTGTTTGCACATGCTGTATTTAATATGGGGAAATTCACATTTTAATCTTCTCACTGTTTTCAGACAGCATAACACACCTGATAGAACAACTCAAATTTTTAACCCAATATTTTATCTTTATTTTCAGATGTGATTTCAGATATGATATGATTTTTTGGATTAACATAACCCAGGTTTGTATAAACACAGAGTTGGTTGACAAATCACAGTCAGTGCAAGTATCAGAGCTGTGGTTTTGTTTATTCCTAGAAAATATACCATCATAAATACTTAATCAGTCAACGTAGAACTGACGAAGGGACATTATCCAGGTATGAGAAATGATAATTATTGTAATTATTTATTCCCATATCTAAACTAATAAATTTTCATTAAATTCACAATTTAGGTACAGGAGGAAAACCACACAACAACAGAATACAAGAACATAAAAAAGGATGTATTATAGACAGGAAGTGTGTGTGTGATCATACAAGTTGCGGCTTATATCAAAGTCCCTGCTAAAATGTTAGAAAGATAGTATGGTTTTAATGATTATATGAGCCCAACCTCTGGCTTGTCAAATAATGGCATAAACAAATGAATTATAAATATACAGTTAGGAATTTATTTTATAGTTTGATTAATGTGATTGAGGAAAAATATGAATGGATACAAAATATTTGAACTATCAAGCTTATTCCTAGATCACATGATACATTGTGTGAATTCTGTTGGAAACTTCTGGTTGGGCATTTTTTCATGTAAGCTGTTTCTTGCAAAGCAAGACAGTATGGCGCTCGACAGTATGGCTCCACTTTCAGCCATGCTTTTTTTTCACAAGATAAAAAAGTTTCTATTAGTTTGAATAAAAGGTTACACCTGTGATTATACCTTTTTTAAAGTTGGTATTCACCCAAGGTAATTCATTCATTTACCTTCTGAAAATGTTACGTGGACATAAGATCCATCATTGTAGGCAGATACTGCCAAATAAATAAATAAAGTGTCATAAAAAAAGAATAAATTTCTAAGTAAAAATTAACCAAAATTAAATAATGTGTTCACAGGACGAATCCACGAAACAAGACTTGCCTTAAGATGATTGTTCTGGTTAAAGCAAAAATACAGCTTAGTCCGCAATGACTTGTAGGTAGGTCATCAGTGAAGCACAGGAACAGCAGCCCCCAGTCCAAAGAGACACAGGGTCCCCTCGCCGGCCCCCCATGAGGTCATCAGAGACCTCCAGGTCATCCCCACACCTCCAGTCTACACCAAACCAGCACAGGCATAGGGGCAGGAACAAAAGAGGATCATGCCACACCCCCTGCGACCAGCCCGTCTCCCCATGGTGCTTCCATGTGTGTCCCTGGTAACTTGAAATGTTCATGACATTGGTGGCATGAATGCCTATGTGTATGTCTACAGTGCATTAAAATTGGTGTCGTGTGGGGCTGGAGTGTGCAAAAAATGTTCACATTACCCCATCTGCACACAAACAGCTACACACTCACATGGATATGCAAATTTGCAGGCTTTATACGGCTAAGCAGCATAACCAAGGACACTTCAACATGTAGTGGAGGAAGCTGGAATCAGGCCTACAACTTTCTGATTGCCAGACAATTACCATATCCAGCCTCCAAATTGTTGCCCTATTGTCTATTATATTCAGCCATTTGTGGAACATTCTTAATTTTGAGTGCATAGCACAGAACATGATGTGACTACAAAGCATAATGATGATGCATCATTGTAGGATGCTGCTGCAAAGTAAACTGTTGCAGCAGTGGCATCATCGGATACCTCCTGCAAAGTAATCTGCTGCAGAGGTGTTGCAGTCTCCTTCTGTTGTAAAATAAAGTACTCCCTCCACCATAGGAATAGAAAATGTGTAACATCTTGCAACACAATTTAAATGACCTATATTTCCTCACAAAATAGTCAGGGCAATGTCTTTTGTGGTAAACATCTTCGGGGTCCGACATACAGTCAGGTGCTGTTGTTCTATGTTTTGCTAAAGTGTATATTGTGGTCATCCATCTGCACCTCTGCTGCACTTTGTCTTGTTCAAATTTTGGTTGACATGAGATGGTTAACTGGGAGGCTTCTAGAAATGTGAAACATAAATGACTTTTCTCACCCATGCCTCTACATGCAGTTCCACATATTCCCAAGATTTTTCAGAAACAAAAGCAAAATGAGTGTAGGCAAACCTAGAGACATAAAACAAGACTCCTACAACTTGGGACCAACAGCAGTAACACTCACATTGACAATTACAAACGGAATAGTGTAGGTGTTCTTCACAAAGTGCAGACAACTGGACCCCCCACTCTTACAAGTGGAGCATTACAGTTTTCACTATAATGCTCCACTTAATGTGTATATTTGGAGGACCTGATAACGTCTCCCCATCATGCCTGAAAGCCTGTGCAAATCAACTCGCTCCAATCTTCACCCGGATCTCCAACAAGTCACTGGAGAAGTGTGAGGTCCCCTCCTGCTTCAAACGATCCACCATCATCCCAGTGCCCAAGAAACCCACCATCCTAGGATTAAATGACTACAGGCCTGTAGCCCTGACGTCTGTGGTCATGAAATCCTTTGAGCGGCTGGTGTTGAAGCACCTGAAAGACATCACAGGCCCTCTACTGGACGCCCTGCAGTTTGCTTACTGAGCAAACAGGTCGGCAGATGATGCTGTTAACTTAGGTCTACACTTCATCCTGCAACACCTCGACCACCCAGGGACCTACGCCAGGATCCTGTTTGTAGACTTCAGCTCGGCCTTCAACACCATCATACCAGACATCCTCCACCAGAAGCTCACTCAGCTCAACGTCCCAGCCTCCACCTGTCAGTAGATCAACAGCTTCCTGACGGACCGACAGCAGCAGGTGAGACTGGGGAGCATCTTCTCCCGAACCAGATCAATAAGTACTGGTGCCCCCCAGGGGTGTGTTCTATCCCCACTCCTCTTCTCCCTGTACACAAATGACTGCACCTCAGCGGACTCGTCCGTGAAACTCCTGAAGTTTGCAGATGACACCACTGTCACTGGACTGATCCAGGACGGTGATGAGTCTGCATACAGACAGGAGGTGGATCGGCTGGTACACTGGTGTAGTCAGAACTGCCTGGAGCTAAACCCACTCAAGACTGTGGAGATGGTGGTGGACTTTCGGAAAACACCACCTCCATACACCCCCCTCACCATCCTCAACAACACCGTGTCGGCTGTGGATCACTTCAGGTTCTTAGGAACCACCATCTCTGAGGACCTGAGATGGTCTTCACACATAGACACTGTTCGGAAGAAGGCCCAGCAGAGACTGTACTTCCTGAGGCAACTTAAGAAGTACAACCTTCCACAGGAGCTGCTGGTCATCTTCTACACTGCCATCATTCAGTCTGTCCTGTCTTCATCCATCTCCGTGTGGTTCGGTTCATCCACAAAACAGGACAGGTCCAGACTGCAACGAATAATCAGGACTGCAGAGAGAATCATCAGGGCTGACCTTCCCTCCATCCAGGACTTATACAGGTCTAGGGTCAGGAAAAGAGCTGCTAAAATCTCTGCAGACCCCACACACCCTGCACATAAACTGTTTAGAGTTCTGCCTTCAGGCCGACGCTACAGAGCGCTGTTCACAAAAACCAGCCGCCAAGGAGACAGTTTCTTCCCCCAGGCTGTTTCTCTGTTGAACATTCAATAAAATACAAAACAACAGCATACAGATGTTGCAAATGCACCTTTTTATTTATATATGTGTATATTTGTACATTGTAAATATGTATATTCTGTAGTGCAAAAACAAAACCAAAGAGCAAAGTGTACCGGAGTCAAATTCCTTGTTTGTATGTACAAACTTGGCAATAAAGCTGATTCTGATTCTGATTCTGATATTTATAAAAAAAAAATTTTATTACAAACAAACTGGAAAGAAAGAAGAAAGAAAGGGAGAGAAGTGAGGCGAACAGGGAGAGAAGGAGATAAGAATAGAGGAAAGAAAGAAGGACAAAGAGAAAACAAGATAACACCCTGGAAGATTCCTTGTACATCTGTAGAAAGAGAGAAAGAAAGAAGAATGAAAACAAAGGGACAAACAACATACACATAAATAAAAACAACAACAACGTTACTGAAAATGACATGGAACTAATTAATACAAGATGTATTTAGTGGCAACTGCAGCTCAACATAGAGTATATCTGTGTATCTGTAAACATCTGAATCCAAACACCTGTGGGTGAATGTGTGAGCGGGATGTCTATATAAGGTTTCTCCAAAATAATATTCCACAGTGGGTGTGAGGAACCACAGACCCGCCCCAAGACCCGAGGGAGACAGAGATAAGATCAAAGCCAAGGACATTCAAAGGCCCCCCAGGGGAAGGGAGCCCCAGGAGGACCACCGCCAGGACTTCACCACCCCACCCACAGAAGAGCAGAGAAGAGTCCCTGGGGAACCACCTAGCAAGTCCACAGGCCCTGATCCATCCATGTGCCCAAACCATCAAGAACCAAGATCACAGCACCCCCCATCAGAGGCCCGACAGAGCCAGGGGGCCCAGCCCACACCAAGCAGCCAACGGGAGCGAGCCGACACACAACCGAGCACCATACACTCACTCACATTCCCCCTACACATTCTATACTCCCAGGTCCAGGTACGGATACCCCAGAGGGGCAACCAGACCCAGGAGGTGGTCCCCTTCATTCCGTGGTGGAGACAGGTAGACTGCCCGAGCCACTGATCAACTCACCTGCCAAGCAGTCCCCGGCAGGCGGTGCGCATCCAGGGCCAACGGCCCCTGGCAAACACACAACATTATAGCCACTGCAATGTCAGCTCAGGGAGTACCTGAGCCAGCAGCAGTGTAGCTGAGCCTGCTCAAACACCTACAGGCACAAGACACACTCCACTGTGCCACCCACCCACCACGACCGAAGCCCCGGCCCTAGGCCGGGGGCCAGAGCCACAGGAGGAAGCAGCAGAGGAAGGTCACCACAGTGCGCCAAAGACCGGTCACCGAACCAAACTTACACCACAAACCTAGAGGCACCCCAGCATGCTGGCCGCGAGTACCCCACACCTGCACAAGTAGACCCCTGCCGCAAACCCCGCACCAAGCCGGCCAGCCAGTGCTACCACCAAAGCAAAGCCATACCCCATGTGCTTTTGCTGTATTCAAAGCACATGAACAGATGTTGATTTTGAAGAATATTTGATTCAAATTTGTGGGGGAGGAGGAGGGGGAGAAAGTGAGGCAGGAAGGTTGTTAGCAAGTGCAGGTTGTGGTTTCCTTTGCCGTTGACATCAGCTTCCTGTTTGTGTTATATCTGGCTCAACCAAGACATTACGTCCCTGTCTTCCACTCTCATTCTCAGTTGTCCTCAATTGCCGTCTGTTTTCCTTACATTATATTCATTCACAGAAAACAATGGAAACTTAGCTGTGCTTAAATCTCACGATTTCTATGTTTGCAATATGTACTCAAAAGGTGTTAAAAGTATTTGTCGAGTGACATTTGAGAAAATTAAAATGTGAAATGATTAATGAATGAATGAAGAGTTAATTCAATTCAATTCAGTTTATTTTTATAGTGCCAATTCACAACACATGTTGTCTCAAGGCACTTCACAAAACTCAGGTACATACATTACAATTAATCCGAATCATTGAACAGTGCAGTCAGATTCAGTTATTTATTCAAATTGGATAAAACGTTTTTCTATCTAAGGAAACCCAACAGATTGCATCCAGTCAGTGACTTGCAGCATTCCCTCCTCCCAGATGAGCATGTAGAGACAGTGGACAGTCACTGGCGTTGACTTTGCAGCAATCCCTCATACTGAACATGCATGTAGCGACAGTGGAGAGGAAAAACTCCCTTTTAACAGGAAGAAACCTCCAGCAGAACCAGGCTCAGTGTGAGCAGCCATCTGCCACGACCGACTGGGGGTTTGAGAGAACAGAGCAGAGACACAAAGAGAACAAAGAAGCACTGATCCAGGAGTACTTTCTATGAGAAGGAAAAGTAAATGTTAATGGATGTAGCTCCTTTAGTCGTTTCATCAAGAAAGAAAGAACAGATAAACTTTGAGCCAGTTTTCAAGGTTAGAGTCTGAAAGAGAGCACGTAGAGTTAGTTACAGTAAAAGCTCAGTCAATCGGCATGTCTAGGAGAGAGAAAGGGTTAAACACTGAAAGACAGGGCCATGTGGATCATCGGTAGAGGGTGAGCATTAAGTTGTTGGCAGCAGAAGCTCGGACGATGCCCCTCTCCAGAAAGGTGTCACAGGTAGACACAGTATTAAACTTTAAAGTTATTTTTTGATCATTGCACACCCTTTAATTTGCCCATACAGATGCCTCCTTGGACCTTTATTCATTCTATTGAATTGACTAAAACAAGGCTGATTTAAAACCTTGTTTTAAAGTGAATTTTAAACAGTCAGTCATTTTCTACCGTTTATTCCATAGTGGGTCGCGGGGGAGCTGGTGCCTATCTCCAGCAGTCTATGAGCGAGAGGCGGGGTACACCCTGGACAGGTCGCCAGTCCATCACAGGGAAATACACAAACAACCATGCACACACTCATTCATACACCTAAGGGCAATTTAGAGAGACCAATTAACCTAACAGGCATGTCTTTGGACTGTGGGAGGAAGCCGGAGTACCCGGTGAGAACCCACGCATGCACGGGGAGAACATGCAAACTCCATGCAGAAAGACCCCCAGCCGGGAATCAAACCCAGGACCTTCTTGCTGCAAGGCAACAGTGCTACCAACTGCGCCACCGTGCAGCCTGAATTTTAAACACTGTAAAAAAAATTAAATAAAAAAACATTATTAGGTCAGATTATAAAATAAAAGCACTTTTTAATGGCACCATATATACTATTATTATCTACTTGTCAAAATGTAGTTTAATTTAAATTTACAGCCTCTCCTGTGTTATTTGGTGTGTAATCCCTCTTCTGGGGCAGGTGGTGTGGGATGTTTGTTTTACTGTACTTTGTTAAAAAAAAAAGAAAAATTTTGCAATAAGAAGCCTGAGTAAAAAATGTTGGTTTTAGCTGCCAACAGCCATGGTTCCATTTACAGTCAGAAGCCAAGACACACAGAAACAACACTGACACGTATGGTTTTATTTTAACATCTTTTCATAATCTTATCTTTAAATAAATAAATAAATCTCAATTTATCCAAAACGTTAAGTAAATTTTACATACTAATAAAATGTATCTGAAAAATAACACAAGAATGTGCGGGCCTTTCTGAATAAAGTGTCATAATTAAAAAGATTCAACACAGTAAAGATCACTTATTGAAGATGCTGTAAAGAAACATGATGAATACCAGCGATCTCAAGGATTAATATTATCATTTTTCTTCTAGCACAGGACGAATTCCTTACCACAGAGGACTTAATGAGCTAATTACCTCTATTAGAAAGATTGGATTAGAACCAGCTCTTAACAGTAAACTCCCAAGGATTATTAGTGTCATTTGATTTCTTTTTTCTGTGTTTGATTTTCTGTATCATTGTAATGTTTTTCCTCATGTACAGCGCTTTGAGTGCCTTGTTGCTGAAAACGCTATATAAATAAACTTGACTTGACTTGAATGTAGAATGGAGAAACGGGCAACTTTAGCCTCCTTGTTTGAACAAATTATTACAGAAACAGGTGAATATAGCAATTAAAGACCTAACCAAAGTCAGCTGGGCTTACAGATTACTATTGACCAACCAGCATGTATATTTATATGTGTATGTTTATATATGTGTGTATATATACATTTATATACTGTATATAAAAAAAACCAAGGTGTTTTTACATATTGTGGTTGCTGTTTAGGGACTGAATTGTTCACATACAATGTGAACGATGAAACCGAAGTCAAATTTCCCTTGTTTGTATCTGGTCAAAAAATGTTGAAAGTTCTGATCTCAGTTTATGTGGATGTTATATTATATAAATTATCTTTTACTAATGGAATAGTAATGTTTTGAGGATTGTTTTTTTTCCCTGATACCAAATCAGTCAGGAAGATACCAAGTCCCCACTCCATTAAAGGTAATCAAACCAATGTTCCGCAGATGGTTGAAAACTCAGTAGCTTTAAAATGCAGTAAAAAAAATCACATTAGTATTGACTTTGCTCCATTTAACTCACCAGTGACATTCAGGTTGCTGCTGACCCTCCTACTTGTTTTTCTGTACGGCAACAGAAATTCTGTTGAAACCAGAGTTTCTGCAGGTCAGTCTTGAAATACTTCTCCCACACATCGCGTCACTGGAGGCTTTTTCATCATTTCTCTAAAGATGTATCTGACTCCACACCTGCAGCTTCAGTCTTCAAAAAACTCGTCTTGCTCTTGCAGATTAGGTTTTCATGGCGAGCAGTTTGCTGAAGGGTTAGGCTGATGTCAGCATGTTTCCTCCTTGTTTTGTCTTGAATCGTTGATCATTTAGCTTGCAACATATTTCAATATGGTTCCAGTTCATAAAATTCAAATGAAACTTACAGAATAAAAGCTGTCATCCTGCTTTTTAAGCTTAGCGCTTTGCTCTGAAAGTGACAAAATGAAACAACTAGAGTGTCAGTCCTGTGTGGACACAGGATGCCACATTAAACAGACAGGCATGATATAGAAACCAATACAGTCTCTCTTTTACTGCAAATATAGTTATAGATAAAAAGCTAAATGTTGTTTTAATGGATCAACAAAATTATATCAATGGTCTATAATATACCTTTGGGAGCTAGGCCCACTAACATAGGCTGTGATTTCTTTTTTAATTTTCTAGGCAAATTCCAGTCATTTGGGTCAGGCTGACATAAAAGCACAGACTTATGCCATGGTAAAGAACTGCAGAATAGAAATATCTCCTTTCCTCTCATGTAGGATCAACCATTGTTTCCATTTTTACAGGAGCGATAGAGGAAGCACAGTTACTTCTTTCAACAACATTTGGAGAATTTGACATGTTTTTATTGTGAATTGCCATTTATATAGTTTGTGAATGTCCCCCAGTAAGGGACCTACTTAAATACCAAAAAAGACAGTCATCTCTCTACTTTGTTAATGTAAAAGTATGCGTAGGAAGAGGTTTTATAGACTAGAATAATTTGCCTAAGGACAGCTTTGACAACACTTTTGAAAACAACAAACCCAAGTGTCATGATATAGCAGAGTAAAATCTGTTGTTCTAGGAGAAGATCATTAAAGACACTTACATACAGGACTGTAACCATGTAGAGTCTGACTTAAGCCAAGATCAAACACCAGGTGCAGTCCGTCTACATGCCACACTGAGACTGTTGCCGGTGTCTCCGAACGCTACACATTTGGCTGAAGGACTGTCCACAGCGGGAGCAACTGTAGGGCTTTTCTTGCGTGTGGACTGTGCGGTGCCTCTTTAGGTGACTTGAGGAGATGAAGCTTTTTCCACACAAAGTACAGTGATAGCGTCTTTCACCGGTGTGGACAAGAAGGTGGACCCTCAGGTTGTTAGGCTGGGCAAATCCTTTTCCACAGTGGGGGCAGGTGTAAGGTCTCTCACCTGTGTGCACCTGTTGGTGCTGCTCCAGGGCTGCAGCATTTGGGAAGACGAGCCGACAAACTGTGCACCCCAGCAGCTCTTTAGCAAACGCTGCGCCGTTCCTATGAGGCCGCCTCTGGCTAGGTGTCCTTACAGAAGAACCTGCACAGTGAGAGGGTGGAGGAGGACGTGGAGGAGCTATGACAGCAGCAGCTACAGCAGCCATGTCAAAGGAGGAGGCGAAAGCAGCCACTTCATGAGGGCCACCTGTGGCGGTCAAGGGTGCATCTGTAGCGTCTCCTTCTCCCTGTGAAGGAAAGGAAGAAGAAGCATGTCCAGTGTTTGTGTTCACCAAACCCAGCTGTGCAACTGCATATGCTGCACCAAGATGGCTGACCCGCTCCTGCATCCAGGCCAAATCCAGGTCCAGGTTAAGGTCAGAGCTAGGTTCTTCCGATTTCACAGCAGCTGCCAGATTGGAAGGATGAAAACTGTCATCTGTAGTTTCACCTGTCTGCATGTTTGGCTTCAGATCACTGCCTGGTAGGCACTCAGTAAACTCCCTGCAAACAGTCCCAGGGCTTTGAACACTGCCGGCGGTAAAACTGTTACACAAAGGTTTCATGGACTTTCGCTTTGCTCGAGGCCTGAAGGTCAGGTCTATTGTGGCATCAGTGGGAGAGGGAGAAGACTGTGAGGACAATAAGGTGCTGGGACTGGTGTCAATCGTGATATCAGCAGGAGGAGGAGTTTCCTCATTTGGATCCTGGTCTAGAAAGACAGACAAGAACACAGAAAGAGAAAAAAGTTTTGAAGAAAAACTAAGGAAAATCTCCAGAGCACATTCAGGGCATTCAGAGAGGTCAGTACCCATATTCTTTACTTTGTGTACTTATTACTTAGCCTACCTAGTTTGGTTACCTTCCAGGATATAAATTAAATTGCCATAAAAGTTTCATTTAACCTGAACTTGTCTGACCTTTCCTTTAAAAACAGTTTAAAGGAAGCAGTTTGAGCAGTTTATCATAATGGTATCATCATAATGTGAGATTATCACAGCAGTCACTCTTAGACAGAACTTTGATGGCCACAGTACTTTAGGTTTTATATGTTTTCCAATCATCACCTATTTTTGTCACCACACAAGGTCATCTAACGTTTGGAGAGAAAGCTCTAAAGCTCATTTTAAAACATAGTTCCACAATAAACACTGTTCATATTCAAAATGCCAAATTTGATCAAATCCAGGTCCTTTCCAAACATACTATTCAAATTGTACTTTATGAAGAACTTCAATCTTTGGAAGCGCGCTTTTAAAATTCCATAAAAAGTACTTTAGCTTTAAAGTGTTAAATGTATTTTTTCTATTCCAGGTACTACATTGACGAGTATATCAAACTGCAACAAACTAGTATTAAAAAACCCTTTTCTTAGTTTTCTAGTGGTGTGTTTACAACACATAATACAACTCCCCTATGGTTCTGTCAGCTGCCCTTTTTCCATGGGCTCCACGCTGGCCGGCTCCACTTCACCAGCCAGTTTTGCGACCATTTGCTTTACTGGCATTTCTGGCCAGGTACTGGCTTTCTTGGTCACTACTCGGCAGCAGATCCCACCAGGTTTAAGTAGGGCTGAAATGTGATGTGACCAGACTGGTGTTCACTGATTGGCCATGAGCGTGGTAAGCCCTATGTCAGCGGCGTGAGAAGGTCTTGGCCAAGGTAGTGGAAAGAATGACTAGCCACGGAAATTTACCGCACACCACAACACTCAAAAACTGAAGAAAGTTATATGCTTGAGTAATATATAAGCACTATTCAAATTCATTTCAGCTCAATTCAGTTTTTGACACTGAATTGTCAATTCACAACAAATTTCATCTCAAGGCACAGTATAAAAAAACCCTATTGCCTGGTATGTAGATATATAAGGAGATGCGCAAGAATAGTTCTCTGAGGGCCATGAGAACAGGTTAATAACTGGGCAAGGCTATAGTTTGGTACTCCCTGCTGGCTCAGGGAGTACCTGAGCCAGCAGCAGTGTAGCTGAGCCTGCTCAAACACCTACAGGCACAAGACACACTCCACTGCGCCACCCACCCACCGCGACCGAAGCCCCGGCACTAGGCCGGGGGCCAGAGCCACAGGAGGAAGCAGCAGAGGAAGGTCACCACAGTGCGCCAAAGACCGGTCACCGAACCAAACTTACACCACAAACCTAGAGGCACCCCAGCATGCTGGCCGCGAGTACCCCCCACCTGCACAAGTAGACCCCTGCCGCAAACCCCGCACCAAGCCGGCCAGCCAGTGCTACCACCAAAGCAAAGCCATACCCCATGTGCTTTTGCTGTATTCAAAGCACATGGACAGATGTTGATTTTGAAGAATATTTGATTCAAATTTGTGGGGAGGAGGAGGGGAGAAAGTGAGGCAGGAAGTTGTTAGCAAGTGCAGGTTGTGGTTTCCTTTGCCGTTGACATCAGCTTCCTGTTTTGTGTTATATCTGGCTCAACCAAGACATTACGTCCCTGTCTTCCACTCTCATTCTCAGTTGTCCTCAATTGCCGTCTGTTTTCCTTACATTATATTCATTCACAGAAAACAATGGAAACTTAGCTGTGCTTAAATCTCACGATTTCTATGTTTGCAATATGTACTCAAAAGGTGTTAAAAGTATTTGTCGAGTGACATTTGAGAAAATTAAAATGTGAAATGATTAATGAATGAATGAAGAGTTAATTCAATTCAATTCAGTTTATTTATATAGCGCCAATTCACAACACATGTTGTCTCAAGGCACTTCACAAAACTCAGGTACATACATTACAATTAATCCGAATCATTGAACAGTGCAGTCAGATTCAGTTATTTATTCAAATTGGATAAAAAGTTTTTCTATCTAAGGAAACCCAACAGATTGCATCAAGTCAGAGATTTGCAGCATTCCCTCCTCCCAGATGAGCATGTAGAGACAGTAGACAGTCACTGGCGTTGACTTTGCAGCAATCCCTCATACTGAGCATGCATGTAGCGACAGTGGAGAGGAAAAACTCCCTTTTAACAGGAAGAAACCTCCAGCAGAACCAGGCTCAGTGTGAGCAGCCATCTGCCACGACCGACTGGGGGTTAGAGAGAACAGAGCAGAGACACAAAGAGAACAAAGAAGCACTGATCCAGGAGTACTTTCTATGAGAAGGAAAAGTAAATGTTAATGGATGTAGCTCCTTTAGTCGTTTCATCAAGAAAGAAAGAACAGATAAACTCTGAACCAGTTTTCAAGGTTAGAGTCTGAAAGAGAGCACATAGAGTTAGTTACAGTAAAAGCTCAGTCAATCGGCATGTCTAGGAGAGAGAAAGGGTTAAACACTGAAAGACAGGGCCATGTGGATCATCGGTAGAGGGTGAGCATTAAGTTGTTGGCAGCAGAAGCTCGGACGATGCCCCTCTCCAGAAAGGTGTCACAGGTAGACACAGTATTAAACTTTAAAGTTATTTTTTGATCATTGCACACCCTTTAATTTGCCCATACAGATGCCTCCTTGGACCTTTATTCATTCTATTGAATTGACTAAAACAAGGCTGATTTAAAACCTTGTTTTAAAGTGAATTTTAAACAGTCAGTCATTTTCTACCCTTTTATTCCATAGGGGGGCGCGGGGGAGGGGTGCCTATCCCCGCAGTCTATGAGCGAGAGGCGGGGTACCCCTGGACAGGTCCCCCCATCAATCACGGGAAAAACAAAAAACATGCACACACTCTTCCAAAAACCCTAGGAAATTTAGAGAGACCAAATTTAAAACCTAACAGGCATGTCTTTGGACTGGGGAGGAAGCCGGAGTACCGGTGAAAACCCACGCATGCACGGGGAAAAAACATGCAAACTCCATGCAGAAAGACCCCACCCGGGGAATCAAACCCAGGACCTTCTTGCTGCAAGGCAACAGTGCTACCAACGGGCGCCCCCGGGGCGCCTGAATTTTAAAAACACTTAAAAAAAAATTAAATAAAAAAACATTATTAGGTCAGATTATAAAAAAAAACACTTTTTAATGGCACCATATATACTATTATTATCTACTTGTCAAAATGTAGTTTTTAAAAATTTACAGCCTCTCCTGTGTTATTTGGTGTGTAATCCCTCTTCTGGGGCAGGTGGTGTGGGATGTTTTTTTTTTTAAACTGTACTTTGTAAAAAAAAAGAAAATTTTGCAATAAAAGCGGGTAAAAAATGTTGGTTTTAGCTGCCCCCCCTGGGTTTCCTTTACAGTCAGAAGCCAAGACACACAGAAAAAACACTGACACGTATGGTTTTTATTTTAACATCTTTTCATAATCTTATCTTTAAATAAATAAAATCTCAATTTTCCAAAACGTTTAATAAATTTTAAAATCTAAAAAATGTATCTGAAAAAAACACAAGAAGGGGCGGCCTTTCTGAAAAAGTGTCATAATTTTAAAAAGATTCAACACAGTAAAGATCACTTATTGAAGATGCTGTAAAGAAACATGATGAATACCAGCGATCTCAAGGATTAATATTATCATTTTTCTTCTAGCACAGGATGAATTCCTTACCACAGAGGACTTAATGAGCTAATTACCTCTATTAGAAAGATTGGATTAGAACCAGCTCTTAACATTTAAACTCCCAAGGATTATTAGTGTCATTTGATTCTTTTTTCTGTGTTTGATTTTTCTGTATCATTGTAATGTTTTTCCTCATGTACAGCGCTTTGAGTGCCTTGTTGCTGAAAACGCTATATAAATAAACTTGACTTGACTTGACTTGAATGTAGAATGGAGAAACGGGCAACTTTAGCCTCCTTGTTTGAACAAATTATTACAGAAACAGGTGAATATAGCAATTAAAGACCTAACCAAAGTCAGCTGGGCTTACAGATTACTATTGACCAACCAGCATGTATATTTATATGTGTATGTTTATATATGTGTGTATATATACATTTATATACTGTATATAAAAAAAACCAAGGTGTTTTTACATATTGTGGTTGCTGTTTAGGACTGATGTTTCACATACAATGTGAATGATGGAAACCGAAGTCAAATTCCTTGTTTGTATCTGGCCAACAATGTTGAAAGTTCTGATCTCAGTTTATGTGGATGTTATATTATATAAATTATCTTTTACTAATGGAATAGTAATGTTTGAGGATTGTTTTTGTCCCTGATACCAATCAGTCAGGAAGATACCAAGTCCCACTCCATTAAAGGTAATCAAACCAATGTTCCGCAGATGGTTGAAAACTCAGTAGCTTTAAAATGCAGTAAAAAAAAAATCACATTAGTATTGACTTTGCTCCATTTAACTCACCAGTGACATTCAGGTTGCTGCTGACCCTCCTACTTTTTTCTGTACGGCAACAGAAATTCTGTTGAAAACCAGAGTTTCTGCAGGTCACCCTTGAAATACTTCTCCCACACATCGCGTCACTGGAGGCTTTTTCATCATTTCTCTAAAGATGTATCTGACTCCACACCTGGCAGCTTCAGTCTTCAAAAAACTCGTCTTGCTTTTGCAGATTAGGTTTTCATGGCGAGCAGTTTGCTGAAGGGTTAGGCTGATGTCAGCATGTTTCCTCCTTGTTTTTTCTTGAATCGTTGATCATTTAGCTTGCAACATATTTCAATATGGTTCCAGTTCATAAAATTCAAATGAAACTTACAGAATAAAAGCTGTCATCCTGCTTTTTAAGCTTAGCGCTTTGCTCTGAAAGTGACAAAATGAAACAACTAGAGTGTCAGTCCTGTGTGGACACAGGATGCCACATTAAACAGACAGGCATGATATAGAAACCAATACAGTCTCTCTTTACTGCAAATATAGTTATAGATAAAAGCTAAATGTTGTTTTAATGGATCAACAAAATTATATCAATGGTCTATAATATACCCTTTGGGAGCTAGGCCACTAACATAGGCTGTGATTTCTTTTTTAATTTTCTAGGCAAATTCCAGTCATTTGGGTCAGGCTGACATAAAAGCACAGACTTATGCCATGGTAAAGAACTGCAGAATAGAAATATCTCCTTTTCCTCTCATGTAGGATCAACCATTGTTTCCATTTTTACAGGAGCGATAGAGGAAGCACAGTTACTTCTTTCAACAACATTTGGAGAATTTGACATGTTTTTATTGTGAATTGCCATTATATAGTTTGTGAATGTCCCCCAGTAAGGGACCTACTTAAATACCAAAAAAGACAGTCATCTCTCTACTTTGTTAATGTAAAAGTATGCGTAGGAAGAGGTTTTATAGACTAGAATAATTTGCCTAAGGACAGCTTTGACAACACTTTTGAAAACAACAAACCCAAGTGTCATGATATAGCAGAGTAAAATCTGTTGTTCTAGGAGAAGATCATTAAAGACACATACATACAGGACTGTAACCATGTAGAGTCTGACTTAAGCCAAGATCAAACACCAGGTGCAGTCCGTCTACATGCCACACTGAGACTGTTGCCGGTGTCTCCGAACGCTAACAACATTTGGCTGAAGGACTGTCCACAGCGGGAGCAACTGTAGGGCTTTTCTTGCGTGTGGACTGTGCGGTGCCTCTTTAGGTGACTTGAGGAGATGAAGCTTTTTCCACACAAAGTACAGTGATAGCGTCTTTCACCGGTGTGGACAAGAAGGTGGACCCTCAGGTTGTTAGGCTGGGCAAATCCTTTTCCACAGTGGGGGCAGGTGTAAGGTCTCTCACCTGTGTGCACCTGTTGGTGCTGCTCCAGGCTATGGTTTGTTTGCCTTTTCACTGCCATGCTGTTCCCCAGGAGTGCTGTGATTAAGAAACATCTGCCCTGTAATCAGTGGCTGCTTTTGTCTCATCGAGAGGTCTGTGAAACATTTTGCAATACAGGTCCTTGCCTACCTTTGACCAGCAGATGTCACCATTATCATCTGATTTGAAAGGCTTTGAGTTATGCCCCTTTTAACAACTGTGAAAAAAAGCTTTACAGGTTCAAAAAACTTCATTTCGCTTTGCTTTGTAACCTGTCTGCAAACTAAGGCTTTAGCTAAAGGATCCAAACGTCAAAGAAATCCTACTAGGACAGCTGAACTTTATTCAGACTGTCTTTATTGGCAGGTGTGAAAGCAAGAAGACTAAATGCTAGAACTGAGTCAAGGAGAATAGCTAAGGTGTCTGTGTAAGGGTGTGCACCCATTTGTTTTCCAGTTGTTTATGAGTTTCCAGAAGAACTCATAAAAGTTATTCAGTCATTCACCTCAGTGAACATCTTTCCTGCCTATTTAGGAGAATCAATGAATTTTTAGGATGATTTTTAGGTGAGTTTTGGGGCCAATTAAAAGCGTGCCCAATGTTTTTTTTGGTTTTTTTTAATAGCACAAGGATCTTTTTTTAATGTTTTTTTGGTGCACTAGTGGCCTTTATTTTTCGACAGTAAGCCGACAGGAAAGGGGTGGAGAGAGGTGGAAGACGAGCAGCAAAGGTCGCCTGGTCCGAGAGTCGAACCCACAACGGCTGCGTCAAGGACTGAAGCCTCGGAATATGGGTCACGGGTTTTACCCCTGCATCGCCGCCTCGCCCCATCTAATTGGATTTTTTTTTTAAGAATTTTTTCGGCTAGAGGCCTTTATTTTTGACAGTACGCAGACAGGAAGGAGGGGCAAAGAGAGGGGGAGACATTCGGCAAAGGTCACCGGGTCCAGGACTCGAACCCAGGACGGCCGCTTCAAGGACTTTAGCCTCTATATGTGGTCGCGCGTTAACCCCTACACCACCAGCGCCATGCCACATCTAATTGGATGTTTTTTTTATGGTTACAATGACTCCTGTGTCATACAAACAGTGAACAATTCTGCCCCGCGTTCCTAATTCAAGATTACTACCAGCAAGAAAAAACTAGGGTCAAAACATCCTCCAATAGAAGCTGCCTCCACCAATCCAGGCCCAGTTGATGAAGATCTTTCCAGCATGAAGGAAGACTGTATCACAAAAAGTGAAAATGAAGTGGCTCATTGATCAAAAATGTGTCATTTTGGCTACCCAGAACTTCTTCCCATTAAGAATCAGTGGTCAGCTCTCAAAAAGAAGCTCTCAATTTGTTAGCAGAAACTAACAAATTATGATCAATCACTAAGAAGACAAGAATGTGTCACCGTCAGTCAGGATGTGGTCCTGAAGTTAAAACTGAATTGGAGAAGTAACACAGTAAATATTGATTATTAATCTAAATAAATTTTTTTTGCCAATAATATTCTGTTTTCTTTGGTTTACTGTAGAAATAAAAAAATACTAAATCTGGAATTGTTGAAGCTAAAAAAAATCCCAACATTCATGTCATTATCATAGATTTTGGCCTTTAGAGAAAGGCATAAGCACTGAAACTGTTGGACTGAACCAACAAGACGCTGCTATAACTATGATGCGACATCCACTCACCGGAAGAGAGGCCACCACAGTCGGTGCTGATGTTAACCTCCACCTTAACATCCAGGCTGCAGCTCTCTCCCTCCCTTTTCTCCTGCTTCTCCACCAGCAGTTTAGTTTCTTCTTGCTAGGATATAGAGAATAGACCAAATAATAGACCAACTAATTCTTTGTAGCACAGCATTTATCAAAACCAATTTTTTGAAATTACAGTATATTTTGACATGCAAATCTAGTAGAGACTGTCTACTAGCATGTCACCTACTCTGCAGACCTAATGGTGTGTGCATGAATAATCAGAACCTCCAATGGCTTCACATTCCACTGTAATATGCAGTACTTATTGGTATACAAAATATTTTGTATAGTTTGTACATCAATGAATACAATAAGCCTGAATCCTGTGCACATAAAACAAACCTAAACCATCAGCCTTCCACCACCGTGCTTGACAGTCACTAAAATGTCTTGTCACCCAGTTAGCCGGTTCCTTAGAAACACTTCTATTGCTCCTTTTTTTCCCTCATTAAAGTGTTTTCTTTTTTTTAAGTACAAAATTTATTCTGTTGTGTTTTTGTTTTATTTGTGGTGACTATTTGTGAATCATGTGTTAATTTGAGTATTAATTGTTTTTCTCTCAAATATTGTTGAATATCATTCTTACAAAACCACTGTGCTGATTAATATTTACCTGTGAAACATGATGAAATGTTACAACTTCAGAAGCCGGAGGATGAAGTGTCACCAGAGGCTGATGGTGGCGGGAAACTGAAAATAACACATCATACAAGTACTATCCACAAGTGATCTGGCATCATATTTATAAATCATCTTTTACAAAACACCTACATCTTTTAATGCATCACTTGGTCTTTAGCCGGGTTACTTAAAGTTCTCTTGGACAATTCTTTTAGCTTTTCCGAATGTTTTTTAAAGACTTTCTGTGAAGAATTTCTCCTTTGGACTAAATATAAGGCCAGTCTGTGTACCCACCTAGTTAAAGACCTCAGATGCAGAAGGGAAGATCATTTCAGAACTGTTTTGAATGTACTGACAGATACGATTGAAAGAACCTAAAACAGGAACTGCAGACAGGAGCAACAGAATGGCAAGTCAAAACTTAGGGTTTGCACATGTCACTGGTGATGCAGTGAAACACACTCAAACAACCCTGAAATGGACCTACAATAAAGCAATAAAGCAGATTCTGATATATATTTTCTCACATCATAGCCCCGATGGGAAGAAAGTAAAACTAATGGTTGAAATCATCCATTAGAACATAGAGGCTGTGGAGAAGCTTAAATGTGTTGGAATACAAAGATGGAGGGAAGTTTATTACTGAAGCATGTTAGAAAATTAAAGGTTTCAAAATAAAACATGAAAAATTTAAATCATTAGAACTCCTGGAGATGGCACAGAGAATGACTGAAATTGTAACAGATTATATGTGTTGTAAATCTGCAATAAGCTTTCAGAAGGCCATTTCACAGAAATATAAAAAAAGGGTTATAAATAAAGAAACTGTTGTGCCAATCAAGTTTATATTGCTTGTTTAAATCTCTTCTCCATCTGAGAAAAAAATGAATGAATGCCTTAGCTGCGGTTGTCAGAGAAAAGATTTACATGCAATCTTGTTAGAACAGATTTGAAATCTTTATTATAGCTACCACAATGTTTTATGACCTAATCACAAACCAATTCTTAAGTTTTGTTCCTTTTTGAAACAAACAGTGAAGGTGCTTGTTGGTCATGATTCTCTTGCAGTCAGGAGTGTCTGTTGTATAAGAGGGGATCCTTGTTTGTGCACATTATTAACTGCTGCTATGAACTTTAGATCCTAAAGGTGAGTCTGACCAGAGAAATGTTAAATGCACACTGATAATATGTTATTAATAAGCTGTTTGTGCAAATGTTGCAAACTGCTGTTGGATTAATAAATATCAACTGACTGCATGTTTGGTCTAAAGTGTAACAGAACAAAATAGTTAAGAGCTGAGGAATTGAGTCAAATGATCTGAAATGTATTAGAAGTTAACTATTCTGTGGAGTGGGAGTATTTGGCAAATGTATCCAATTCTTACTCAGATAAATTAAAAATCTACCAAAATAAAATGTATGCAAATAGTTACACAAATTTAATGCCTAAATTACTGTAACAATTTACCAGTGTAACATGAGTAGGAGTATAAGAACCCTGGTGTGCAGCTGACATTTAAATATGCGCATCTGGCGGTTTACTGTTTATCAGCTAAAACCATTTTAACATCAGAGATTATGTCAGCGCATTCATACGTCATGTTTATTTCCTGGTTGCTTGAAGACGGGTCCTGAAAAGCCACGCCCACAGAACATCTGTCTCAGCTCTGTTGTCACCAGCTGACCTCATACACCGACAAACTGGACCTCTTCTGGGGATCAGACCCAGGTCGCTGTTAGAACTGACCAGGCTGGCTCACAATCCCCACCCAGGAAACCGCTGCCAGATTTTGGCTCGTGTGTGGTGTCTGGAGTAAGGCCAAAACTGTCCGCTAATCATGCTACTTTGCACACCACCAGTCACATTCAGTGATCACCAGTCTGTAGCTCTACCGTCTCCGTCCATTTACCTTCAGGTGGTTTTGAATGCACGGCGTACATTTCCTCCCGCTGACGGCTCCTCCTCAGCCTCTTCTCGCAGCTTCTCATCTTCACGTCCATTTCTTTTAGCCTCTGCCGCAGGTCATCGTTCTCCTTTTGGCTCTTTTCGAGCTCCAGATCCATCTGAGAGCGCAGAGCCGCATAACCAGCATCCACCAGTTTGCAGATTTCCACCACTGCCGAATTGGCCAGTATCTCTATTACCGAGGCGATTTGCGCCTGAAAGCCCAAACAGTCCTCCATCATCTCCAGCGGTCCTTCTGGTAGGAGATATGCGACACGCGTACATGAACACACCCACGCACCGCTGCTGTCAGACTGGACTCATGCAAAAGCTCTGCATGTTATGTGGTTAAGTGTCTGCCGTTTTGTCATGTTCCGATGTGCAGTGAGGTGCGCATGCGCAGAATGCAAGCTACGCTACTTCTGCCCTCCCACATCCTGTGTAGATGTGAAAACAGAAATGTGTTACATAGCCATTGTTCTGAACAGCTGTCACGTTTTTAAATTATTGGTGACACGCCAGATCATTTTTCTTCGATTTTCCCCAAATATAGATTCAGTCCTAACTGTCTGCTAATACAGAGTAATTGAATTGGTTATGGTGTAAATAGTTCCAAATTTTGTCTATTCTCAGTTAGATTAAACTGGTTTTGTAAAATAGTAATAATGATTAAAGCAACTCCAGTATTAAACATTCTAAATTACTTTCTAAAGGGAGCAATCTAAATGAAATAAACTCAAACAGAAGCCATCAATGGAATGACTGATGATTACATTTTCTCTACAGTTTCTGTATGTTAAAATGAAACGCAGCAGAAATAATGCATCAGCCAGGCTTGCAGGTGACCTAAGGGGCCCCTCTATTCCTCCCTTACAAATCTTACCTTTAGAGTTTTGAGATGTGGAAGCTTACATCCTGAACCATCATATTTCTGTGCTGTAACTGAATTAACTTTATGCAAAGCAGAACAGTATGCTACCAGGTTGGACCCCATTTGGTTTCAGAACCACCTTAATTCTCTGTGCCTTTTGTTTTTCACTGGTTGCCTACAAGTACCAGGGTAGATTTGCGCTACACAGATGATATCTCAAGACAAAATCCTAATTGCGTGATAAACTTTATTAAATCAAGACTGGATCCAGCTTCAAAGTAGGCAGGCAACACGATGTAAAACCTGTGTTTGTATGACCTTCAACCATTTGGAATATCTCTGTGTAAGTGTGTGTGTGTGCTCCTGTTTGTGCTGCAAGTGAGGACCATCTTCCATATTTCACCAGCAAAGGGAGGACCGTTTGTTGCAAAATGAGGACATTTTCATGGTCCTATTTTGCTAGGGTTCAGGTTTAGGACTAAGGTGTGAACTGAGTTATGGCTAAGGTTAGGGTTAGGTGTATACTGGTAATGTTTTGGTTTAGAAGGAGGGTCACGGTTAGGCTATAAAGGTTTGAAAATGAATGGAAAACAGTGGAGGTCTGTGACATTCAATGCAAGGTCCTCACAACATATAGTATTACAAGAATGTGTGTGTGTGAGCATATGTGTAGAAAGTTTGTCAGCAGGTACTTCCAGCATTGGTTTAGAATGTGACACATTTAATATACAAATTGTTCATGTTGTGGCAATGAGCTCACATAATAAAAATTCAAAGTTTCCATGACAGAGGGTTTAAAGAGTAATCAATTAATCTAACAAGTGTCCAGGGACAACCCACACATGCAATATCCATGCAGAAAGATCCCGGGCCCGGATTTGCCCAGGATTTTCTTGCTGCAAAACAACAGTGCTACCAAATGCCCAACCTATCTTTCCAGGAAGCTTTTTTTTTGCCTCCATGCACCTGCCATAGAGACTACAAAGCTGTTAATCCAGCAAGATAGTGTTGTCTTTTTACCAATTGCTCACAGTGCGATTCTGAAGTCCAAACGAGGAATTACCAAACACCCAACAGCCTGAAAGTAACCTGCCTGTGCACACAGAGAAGCTGTGAAACCAAGAGTGACGATCCCTTCTGCAGAGAGACAGAGCTGAGAGCTGACTGAACCCAGAGCAGAAACTCAAGGTGGTTTTGAGAAAGTAACGATTATCTGACCCAACAGTTGGTCCTTCTGTCTCCTCCCTTTTCCTCAGACTTTGACTTTACATTTCAGTGAGAGACGCAATTTGATTAAGTTAAATCTTCAATCAGCTGATGTGCTGATTGAAGATTTAATGTGACAGTGCTAACTGCCCATGTGTAAGCTTTAGTGAGACATTTTCATTATGTCTTCAATACAAACATATACATACCTGTGAGTTTTGGAGAGTCCTTATGTTAATTGCTAAAGACTATAGAAACAAAACCAATATAGAGGCCTATAGAAATAAAACCAAGGCATGTGATCCATAGAACACGCAGATGGCTGAGAATCAACAATTTAGGCACGAGTCAGTGAAAAAATCTCTTTATTACAAAAATCCAACCTAAGGTGCAGCAAAGGTAGAATTAACAACACAAAAAACTATGACTCAGGCAAAAGAGAAAGACGAAAGACACTGAAACATAAAGAGCAGGTGTGCTAGTTCGAATCCAAAAGAGGTGGGACAACGGATTAATAAGGCAAGACTGGGAAAGAAACTGTTTCTTGCAAACAAAACAGGAATTAATGGTGATAATACAGAAATGGGTAACTGGAAGGCATTAAACTAAATCTAAACTAGAGCCTAAAAACATTTAAAACCATAACACCTTTTAACCCTGTTATTAATAAAAAAGCAAAACAAAAACAGGTGTATTTATAATATTTTGATTTTTTATTAACAATTTCTTTGCATTCAGCTATTTAATGAAGAAAAGGCAGCAAGTTTAACCTACTCTTCGCTTTGGTGCAGAAAGCATTTCACAATACTCATTAAATCAGTGACTTGTAAACTTGACAGATAAGACTTCGGTGTGAAAAGTAAAATAGAGGGTTGCATCAATACGATCAGCTCCTCCTCCAGAGCCTGTCTGCTTCCACCTCATCCTCAGACATTCATCGACAACATAAGGAACTGTTAAACACAAGGAAAAATGCTGGTAAATCAACATGATCTGGTGCTAAAACGGATTTGGAAATAATGTTAATATTAAGAGACACAGGAAACATGAAAATGCCGGCAGTCCTAGGATTACTATAATAATCACCCCTATGGTTTACCTGGGGGGTAAAGAAACAAGTTACAATGTTTTTACAGATGGAGTTATGTGCCGTTTCTTTTTACCTGCATGATGTTCATTTTTACTCTTCCTGTATTGGACTTATCCATGGCCTGGAAAACTCCTACATAAGAGACAGAACTTCAGTCACACAGGGACAAAAACATTCAGCACGAATAAGTGTTGTCTAACCATAAATGTTCTTTTAATTTCAGGTCCTTTTGTCAATTTGAAACCTGATAAGGAAGTTTATTTTCATGTGTTTTAATCACGTTAACGTACTGAACATGTTCTCCAGGCGGACAATGCAGGTGAGGTAGTCATCAAAGTCAATGTCATAGTTGTCATCTGCAAACCTCAAGCCAATCAGCTGCAGGATCTTGTTGTTCAGTTGCATACCTTCATGGGAGCCAAGCAGAAGTTAGATTTAAACTGCGTATGGTTTATATATCATTTTATATTTCATATTTACACATTTTACATGTGAAAATTCAAGACTTTTCCAGATTCCATAGTTTTCAGTTCTTCATGTTCATCTTAAGATACAAGAATATTCAGAGAAAAAAAGGAAAAACCTAAAGTTCAATAAAAATTTCAGCAACTATTTCTATGATGGCCAGGATTAAAATTAACAACCTGCAAAAACCAGAGAGTACAGATATGGAAGAAAGATGGAGGAAAGAGAGAAAGGAAGAAAGGGCACATGAAAGGACAGGCACAATAAAGGAAGCAAGAAAGGGCAAAATAAAGGATGGACAAAATAAAGGAAGGAAGAAAGGGTACAAGAAAATAAGAAAGAAAGGAAGGAAGGGACATGAGACACAAGGAAGATAAGATGCAAGAAAGGAAGGAAGACAAAGACGGAATAAAGGTAGGACAAAAGGAAGAAAGAATGAAAGGACTCAAAAAGAGATATGAAGGTATGACACAAGAAAAGGAAGGAGGCAAATGAGGAAGAACAGAAGAGAGGAAGGAAAGACAAGGAAGGAAAGCAGTAAGGCAATGTCAAGAAAGGAAGGAAAGAAGGAAGAAAATAAGGTAGGAAGGACTAAAGGATAATGAGGAAGGAAAAAGGATAGACATAAGAAAGAAAGAAAGAAAAAAAGGAGTGACATGATGGAGGGAAGGAGGGAGAGAGAGAGATAGGTAGAAAGGAACCCACGGAAGTATACGAGAAAAGAAGAAAAGGCACAGATAAAGAAGGAATGTTGTCCTCCACTTTTCCTCTTAGCTTTTAACTCATACACTATTTCAGTGAAAACATGGTAGTGAGGTGTACTTTTATATTTACATTTGGTAAACAAACACAAGTGGAACAAAAGACATGTTCCTTCAATGCGTAGGGTTTTTCCCTCAGAACATTTACTTCTGTTGGAATTCTCTATTTTCTTGACCTCTCGTGTCTAGGAGAGCATACAGGACTGTTCAACCGCAGATCTTTGAACATTCAAGCCTTGAGTTGGTACCGTAGAGGAATTATAAGATATAAAAAGGTTTTCCCAACAAAAATAATTGGTTTAACAAAAGTTGGATGGTCCAGCTCCAACACAGGACCAGACCAAAATCCAGATCTCTTTCAGAGAGGGACCACCAGCCACTCTTCTGTCCCATAACAGAAAGACAACAATTGTAAAGGAACAGGTAAAAAAAGGTAACGGAGCCTGATGTAATTTTTACTATGAAATATTAGAATCACTTGAAGAAAACAAAACATGAGGATTTTTTTTGTTACTTACACATTTTAAGATTAAAGAGAGACGAGAACAAATTTGTTTTCGAAATCAAATGTATTCTCGATATTTCAAATGTATTTTGTAATGGTAAGAGAAAAGAAATCTGCCAAAAAACCCTCCATTATTCTTTTCCTCCAAGTGACCTTACAACTCCTTGGTAGATTTCAGGATGAATGGTAAAGCCAGCTGCTTACCAGTTTGCAGCATAATGCGCAATCATCTTCAGTCTGTCATTAAAGGAAACCTTAGCCTCTACTAGCTTTAGTGATCACTGACCAGTTACTCTCACCACAGTGGTTATGAAATGCTCTTCTGTCCTACATCAAAGCATCAATTTTCCAACATCAGTTTGCGTACAGGAACATCTTTATTATAGTGCATATAGTGCATCAGAATGCTGCTTGATTATAATGCTGTGTTCAACTACATCATCCCATTCAAACTGGTCAATACCCATCAAACACAACGTCTGGCACTTCTACACTTATATGGATCTAGCATTAAAAAGCCCCAAAAGTCACAGTTGGGCACCAATCCTGTTCTGATCACGAGTCTCTGCACTGGTGTCCTCCAAGGATGTGTTCTCAGTCCAGTCCTATACTCTCTACACGAGTGCACTTCCTCCCTCAATGCCCACAACAACAATGAAACTTCCAGCAAGTACGAGGTCAAGACACACTCTCATCTTTAACATTAGGAAACCATGACAAAATATTCTAGATTTTAGAATGAATGAATAAAAAATACTCTCACACCGGTTTCTGCATTAAACTCACTGAGGTCCTGGAGCCTGAACATCACCTGTGTGATCAAAAACAGCCCAACTACAACATACTGTTCACTTAGGAAATAATGGAGATCAGTTTCCTCACCTGCAGCGCTAAGAGCTGTACGGAGCTCATATGAAGACATCTTTCCTGACCGGTCTGTGTCGAAGGACAGGAAGAGCATCTGCAACAACAAGGTGGTCTTAAATAGCCTTCACAACAACAATAACATTTTCTCAACATTCACCACAGCTGATAAACCATTTCACCACATAGATCAATACGTACAATCCATTTCTTCATTTTATCCCAAAAGACCTTAAACTCCTGGAACTCCATCTTGCCTGTGTTGTCCACCTGTTTTACTCTGTTAAGAAAAACTTAAAAAACATCTTGCAAATTATGTTATTAGGTATTCCCAAACTCTGCCTCATAATCTCATGCTTTAAAAAGACAAAAATATATTATAGGAAGTCTCAAAAGCCTTATTTTATGAACCTTTAGCCTGTGTCATTTTTGCACTGGGGGGTTATTTACACCGAAGCCAATAATTATTTACATGTGAAAAGGAGGTAAGAGGCGAATAGCCACTAATGGTCTTCCTGTACAAAGTAAATACTCACAACAGGACATGTAAACCGTTGAGGTCAGAGTAACTACCTAACAGCAGAGTAAGACAGGGTCATAATCAATGAAATAGCATTCACGTTAACCACAATAATTCTATATTTACTTTACTTTTATATCAAACACTGAAAATGGGTTGGAAAGACATTATGTGTTCTATTCGTGTTTCAAACAGGAAGATCATTGGTGGTGACCCACCTCTTACCTCCCTTTCCTGTGTAAATAATCATCAGCCTCTTTCTAAATACCCACCCTAATGTAAACCTCGCACTAGTTTAAAGGTCTGTTAAATAGCATTTCCCTAAACCGCTATGATGTAAGATTTGTGTTGTTTTAGGATGGTAATAAGCCTGCTTTGGTCTAAGCCTCTCTTACCCCTAGTTCACACTGACTGCGTTCCGTGTCTGCTTCGTCATCCGTCTCAAATTGTGCATTCCGAAAATTCACACTGGACGGGTTTTTGCGTTTAGGATCCATTCATGCATCCGACAACAGCTCCCTCATCTATGAATTTTACCTCCATTGAAATTCACGCATTTGTGATCCATCATCTGTCAGAAATATACCTGATCCATATCTCTAATGGACGATGGAGGAGGGCTCTCTGTCGTGCCCCAGCTCCACGGAGCCAGTGTGAATCACCGCATTGATTGGAATGGCTTCGATATGCCAGCAAAACGCATGGATGACAGAGTCAGTGTGAAATAGGGATCAGACTAGCTGTTTGTTCCACACACAGGATCAATCTGGATTTATACTGAAACAAGATGCCAAGAACGATATCTACTGCAGGATTGACTGCTTTTAATCTTTTAACAGAGCCTCACTGGCATTATACCATCATTTTTAAAGCTATTGCTAATTTCTTTTTAGCTGTTATTGTGTCCTGTTGCCATATGGGAGCAGCTTTCTTGATTGTGTTGATGGTTTTAGCTGGATGACTGCATTACTAGATTGTTTAAAAGGAAGTTATTGTTAATAAAGTTCTACTATTACCAAATATAAGGCGCATACAAAAAAAACACTCACCAAAGCTTAAGATATCCTTTAACACTTTTCTGTTCTATTTTGAATGTGATCAAACTCCTTGGAGGACGAATTTTAAATGATTTTCCTCTTTTAAGTGAAACCTTTCTAAAGCCCTAATACTGAAAAACAGGAGCAGTTTCACATCTGTAGAAGAGTTAGTATACAGGAATGACTTGGAAGGATACATCCATCAGGTTGATGATACTGTGACAGGTACTGAGACTAAGCCCGTCAAATTTAATCTCTTTTCCTGAAGACAAAAGAACAACATTCAGCAAATTTTATACAGGCTGTGGTATTTGACATCTTCTCAGATACAAGTTACATAGGTTTCCTTTTTAAAATCACTTAGCAAGTTGAGACAAAAAGTAAGACTAGTGAAAAAACAGCAATAGATTTCTGAGATATCATGTCTAAATCATTTTTTTTTTAAATCTGTCTTTTTTTGTTTGTATTTGCAGACAGGAAACAGGCAGAGAGAGAATGGTGGAGGACATGCAGCAAAGGTCCCAAAGTCGGGAATCGAACCCCGGACGGCTGCATCGAGGACTAAAACCAGTTGCCCCACGTTTTTAAAATACAGGCAAAATTAGGACTTTATGTGTTAAGCTGTTTAGATTTTTCCTTTATTAGTTAAGCGGATTGTGTGTTCTATTTAATGAATTTATCCATTTGTTATCCATCCATAGTGCTTCCTATATAATGTTACATTTAATATGGTCCTTTTGTCATAAAGCTAAACTCAGACAGGAAGCCCCTGCTGATGTTTCTGCAGTTGCTTTATAAAACTGTATTTCTAACAGACAAACAGATAAACTTATTTTGCAACCACGCCTCTGCAGTAACAGCACTGATGGTGTCTGCTAAAATCAGTGCTAGTAAACACATAAGCAGACCCCTGTGTTTATATAAAGTTACTGTTTGAACTTCATTTTAGGAAGATGAACGTTTTGTTTGGATTTATTGTGGACTCTGGTTTTCCTGTTTGCCCTTTCTAGACTCCACCACCCCAGATACTTTCCTCATCGTCTCCATATTCCAGGTTTGCTCAACTGCATCAGCCTACTTCAGCTCCCACCATTGTAATTGTTTTTGTAATTGTTTTCTTAAAGCCTTGTCCTAACTTGCTCTACTTTGTCCTCTACTTTCTCACTGCTTTGGATTTTTCCTTGTTTGGATGTTTCTACAGTTCTATAGGTCTATATTTTCCCTGGCACCTGGGATAGATTGTTCCACATTTATCCCAACTTTTCTTCGACACCCACTCTGACAACAGAAGGAAATAAGGGAAAATACTGCACTCAGCCTTTTTTCTACTTACGTCTACTGAGAACACCGTTCAGCATCTCCTGAAGCTCTGTCACACAGATAGCCTGGTCCTGTTGTTACATGGAAAAAAGGAAAGTTACTAAGTTACATGCAAAACATAAAACGTTATCACAACGGCTGCCAATCTGAGGAAAGCATTTAAAATGCTGCCTCTGAACATCTTCTACAGAATCTGGCTGTCACATAAACCTCATACATTTTGAGAGTCTTGAACAGCCTTTCTTACCGAACCAGCCAACTGCTCAAACAGCCTCCTCAGGCCTTTCTCTTCGTCTGTCTCCTCCTCTGGAGGGCTGGGCATGGGTGGCTGGTGGAAGTGAGACAGCCTCAGTACCAGCAGAGCTGACTCAATGACTTAACAGGTGATTTATTATCAGGGATTTAATTACCTCTGGCAGGTCTGCATCCACAATGCTGCCCATCTCTCTGTTGAACAAATCTCCATGTTCATAAAACAAGTAGCATAATAATTTATTTCTACTTATTGTTTTTTTAAAGCTGCTGTTAACTCTCTGGCAGCCATAAAGATGCCATCATTTAATTCAAAATGACATTTTTTTACATGTCAACACTAGTTTTTAATAGTAAAAGACTGTTTTTATCTTCTGAGTTTGATCTTTGAGCTTATCATTTTACTCAGGACTGAACACTCACATGGCGTCTGCCTTTTTCTCTGAGAAGATGCGGATGAGGAAGTCGGCCTCATGGTGGGGCTGGAAGGTGGTGGGGACCAGCAGGTATTTCCCAGGGGGCAGAGTGAAGCGCTCCGATACCTCCCGCACGTTGATATACGTCTTGCTGCGAGCCATGGAGGGGTGGTAGCGGAAGAAATCCTTTCCCACCTGGTCTTCCTCCTCTGGAGCCTGAATTACCAGAGAGAGGAGGACATGAGGTTTGAGTTTGAGGATGCTAGAATGCTAGCAGGCCCAGATAGAACATGAGCTGAAAGCCCACCCAACTGTAGTGGAATGATTACAATATCAGATAAAATTGAGTATAAAGTATGGGCATTCTGAGGTTCTCATGTCAGTAAGATGTAGAAGCCCCTTGTGCTTAGTTACATGTGGTGATTTGGTCATACATCCACTGTATTCTCTTCTGCAGGAAGTACACCCACTGCTGTCCTAACTGAAGCTAAAGCTCACCAGACTGACCTTGGGTCACAGTTGACTTAAAGGCAGATCCAATATCTTTTCAGTTGAGAAACAAAATCAGGGGATATGACTGGTGGTCAGACCACAGAATGACATGGGCAGTCTATAAATAAATATGCTACAAAGCCAGAGTATGACAATAGTCACAACAAACCTGGGTTAAAACACAAAAAAAGAATCCGACTAAAATATGACAAAACTTTTTGATAAGAGAAAACCTGATATAAGCAGTAGACAATGTCAGTATCCACACAAGTCAGAAAAGAATCTTAGAAGCATTCCCTCTGCTATCTGGACACGATAGATGTGTGGCCAGCTGTTAAAGAATTTCAGGTACCTCTCAGCCACAGTGGCAGAAGAAAATCCCAGGTCGGAGGAAATGGCAAGGAGTACACATAAGGCCAAGAAGAGGGGCGCCGCTGACGAGTGGTCAGGAGCACATTTAAACTTCAGTAATCCAGGATCCTAACTTTTTCATCAAGAACTGGCAACGGCTCTCTTCTACCTCCAGTTTTGAGTTCTTAGTATGACTACAGACCACTGAGGATGCTTCAGACTTCCCTTTTAAGTTCCTCTAGCGTAATTCCTTTCTGCCGTGGGTATTACATTGTGCTAACTAACCCCTATTGGTTGGGAAAGCTGTAGTAAAAATCAGACTCTGGTTTCAACAGCAAGCTGACGATGGTGATGTGGGGACTTCTAGCACCATGGCTGAAGATCAATGATCTGGCCAACCTGGGTGTTGAAGGCTCGGTGAAATCTGCCTTTGATCACAGTATTTAATGCAGTGTAATTGTTTCAGGTACAGGTAAAGACCACAGTCCACAAGTTGGTAACATATTGCATCATCATTTTTTCACTACTAACCCTAACCCTTCAGCACTGTTGTTGAAAGGAGAAAAAGCTGACACATTTAGAAATGTTTATTGTCTGACCTCATACACTGCAAAGCCGATTGTTTCAAGGTCCAGGCCTTCCTTTCTGAGCTTCCGTCTGTTTTTCTGCATTAGAGCAATCACCACACTGCAGACATCATCATCATCATCAGCATCCACCAGCTCCAGCTTGAACTGAGGGTTGGTCCAAAACGTGTCTGCAGATACAAGGGTTGAGCTTTGATGTAAACGGTTCATGATAAACACACCTAAAATTCTCTAAATTAACACATAGCTAAAAAATAAAAGAGATAATTCTACAGCAAATTATCAAAATACACCACGTATTATACTGCACTAGATAAAATGTCTCTCACCAATGTAGTTCCTGCAGCCTCCAGCAGTAGAGCCACGGATCCAGTTGCCCTCAAAAATGTTGACCTCCCATTTGCGTTTCGTGTCATCATCCAGGGCGTCAGGGCTCATGTTGCAGATCTCCACCTTGTCATAGTTCCTCTTGAAGTCCTCAAACTCCATCCTAGAGTTAAAAACACAACCATCTCTCTTTGACTCAACGATAAAGTTGTGGAGGAAGAGACAGCTGTCTTATTTTGCAAGAATAAAAACACAGCTATTTTCCACATGGGGAATGAACTAAACTTATACAGCACTCTTCTATCTAAACTGACCAGTCAAAGCACTTTACACCTGATCCATCTTCACTCAGTCGCACTCAATAGCAGGCACACATTGATACATTAATTCACAGACCAACAGGTATCTTCATTTCAGAACATTAAGAACATTAACATGGACTCCCCGTCCTCTCACATCTGAACTCACATCTCAATATAACAGCTGTTTCATATTTTGAATTTTGAGTAAAAACTCGGTCTGTTACCTTCTCCCACACTGTCCCATGGTTTACCCCTGAACTCCGGTCCATGAAGGTCTAAATGTTGTCAACTTGAGCGTCTCCATAAGAAAACTGGTTTTACAATTCATGAAGAAATGTACAAAACTCACATCGCACATTATAAGGAATCTATTGCTCAAGCTAAATCCAGTCACCTTTCTGGTTTGATCTGCTCTAATGAAGGTAATTTCAAGACCTTGTTTTCACTGTTCAATAACATTTTCCAAACCCCGGAATTATTCCCCTCTCACTTCCTCTCTACAGAATCGTGTAATTCGATAATGCTATTTTTTAATAAGAAAATCCACAGGATTCACCAGTGTCTGTCTCCTAAGTCATCACCGATGTTAGGAATAACCTTTATTAATATGACTCATAGCTGTTTTCCCATTTATACCACAGTGATATAAAGCATAAGTTCTAATGTTTTCTTTTTGTTAGAATAGGACAAGAAGGCTCATCGACACACATTACAAGGATAAATGGCCCAAGGGTTGTCATGAATGACCTGAGGCTGGGGCACTGGGTTTGATAGTGGAGCAGCTGGTATAACTGGTTTGATTAGGATGCCACGGCACACTTAGATTAAGGATGGACACCCGCTACTACACAACCTACCAGATAGACACCACAATGGTGACACATAGTCTACTGATAATCACTGAGGGAGAGCACATCCATTGCTTTGGAGTGCCAGATATAAAACTATATGCGACGGTCCGAGACGGGAGCCTCGGCGCTGATCTCTGTAATCATTCCTCTGCCTTAACTTAGAATAAAAAGAGCTAAAAGTTAGAAACTGTTTGAGAGTTGTTCCTTTAAGAGTCAGTGTTAGATAGAGTGTGTGATCGCTTCTGGGTACCAAGGACCGGAGGAACTCCGAGACGTCTGACCGCCAACAGTGTGCGGTAGCTCGGACACCTATGACCGCCTTTGAAATCGCTCCCCTCACTCAGTCACTGTGCAATTTTCAACTTTCAAGCATCTCCAATACCTCTGACTTCATCTGTAAATCTAAGTCTTCTGCTTGTCTGCTTGATCCAGTCCAAACTTTTCTGGTCAAGTCTTGCCTTCAGCCTCCCTTCCCCTTCATAACTGCCATTCTTCCCTCCCCACCTATTTCTGGAATTGTCCCTGCCCTCTTCAAAACTGCTATTATCACTCCTATATTGAAGAAACCCAACCCCAACAAGAAACCCAATCAGAACATAACAACTACACTTAACTTTCGCCCCATTTCTTATTTACCTTTTGTCTCCAAAAATAGTTGTCTCTCAACTTCATTCTCATTTAACTCACAATAATCTGTCCGAACAATTCCAGTCCGGTTTCGGTCCCTGCCACAGTACTGAAAATGCTTTTCTAAAAATCACGCCCTGGTGTGCCCCAGGGCTCTGTCCTGGGACCCCTACTCTTTATCGTTTACCTTCTTCCCCTTGGCAACATCTTCAAAAAATTTAACATAAATTTTTACTGTTATGTGATTGACACCTAGCAATATTTATCTAGTAAGCCAAACTCTATACTCCCTCCTTCTTTCCTCACCTCCTGCCTCTCTGAAATTAAATCCTGGTTCACCTCTAATTTCCTAAAACTTTACAGCAACAAAACTAAGATCCTCCTCGTAAGAACCAAATTTCTACTTTCCAAAAATGACAGTTTCTTACTTTCAGTTGATAATTCCTCTGCCTCCCTCTCACCTCAGGTCAAGAGCCTGGGTGTCATCTTTGATAGCGCTCTATCTTTCACCTCTCACATCAGTAACATTACTCGTTATTTATATTTCAGCCTATGCAATATTACTCCTCTTCTTCCGTCACTTTTCCAACATTCTGCCTCTATTCTTATCCACACCCTTGTTACCTTGGTCTTCCCCAGAAATATCTCAATAAGCTTCAAATGGTTCAGAACTCAGCTGCTTGTATCACTTCCAAAACCCCTTCATTTCAGCACATCACCCCAGTTATGCGGCAGCTCCACTGGCTCCCTGTTAAATTCCGAATTACATTTAGAGTCCTTCTGTATGCATTCAAGGCCATCCACAATCTCACCCCTCCCACCTTTCTTCTCATTGCTACTCCCTCTTGCACCCTGAGATCTTCCTCCACCATCCAGTTTATTGAGCCTCCTGCCTTCCTCAGCACCATGGGGAGCAGAGTTTTCTCCTCCCTCCATTCATTCGTAATACTGACGCTCTCCCTCTGTTTACTCTGTTTGACTCAAAACCGATCTGTTCAAACTGCTTGCATGCTATGATTTTTCTGTTCTGTGTGTGTTCTTGGGGTTAGGTGCCTTCCCCGGGGGCACAGTGACGTGTGGCAGGGGAGGATACTGGGATCAAACCAACTTTCCGGCATCAAGATGACTATTTTCTCCTTTGAGCCAAAGGTCCCCATAAGGCAGTAATAAGCAATTTTGAGTGAACTGATAAGATCATAAATGCAGTGTTGCTCTGTAAAGAGAACAATGACAATGTGTAAAAGTCATTTTGTGTTGCACTGTGTTCCACCTACAAAGCATATCCCCCCATGGCCCATGTCTACATGTTTTCACGTTTGTGTTTTCACATGGATGTTTTTATTTTGCATAAAACAGCAATACTTTTAGTTGATGTTTGACAATAATAAAGCAGTCCTGGTTATGGAAAGAGGTAATGAAACAAGAAGCAAGTGGTTCAGAACGTTACACTTAATTCCAATGCAAAAACTTGGACATTAAATGTAATTATTTGCTTTGCATCCAATAAATGCAGTGGTCTCACCAAAATTCGCCGTCATCAGTTGCATTCTGCAGGATTCGTGTCTTCTCTGCTTTGTCAACATAATCCCACTCTCTGGAACTGAAACAGACAGGATAACATGCGGACATCAGAAATGAAGAGTGACCATCTATGAAAACATACACGTTATTTCTGTGTCACTTAGGTCTCTTTTGAACTTTTAAAAACATTTAAAACCCTAATTTATTTTTTAACTAAGAGAAATGGCCTATTACAGGAAAAAGGTAAATGATTCTCAGGGCCTGGAGGCTACTGAGAATTTGAGTGAACTGGAAATACATTGTGAAGTTCATGCTGGAATTAAAAGGTAGATAATAATTTAATTGGGGTGCCAAGCCAGAGTCCTGGTTTGAACCAGGTTTAATCAAACCAGGGTGAGGACATAAATGATCAATCAAGACTTTCCAGAACAGCAGAAAGGAATCGTCCAAAACATTTTTTTATGAACATTTTGTAAGCAGCTACCAAAGCTCCTGAAGGAGGCAACAAAAGTGAACAAATTCTAAAGAACAAAACATGTAGTCCAGTTGTTGTGTAAAAATCGAGTTATGGAAGGTGTAACCGTTTAGTATGATTGATTCTGCTGGTCCATGTGACTTATGGAAAGATCAGACAGGGTTAGAAATCCAGATAACTTTACTGTATAACTGTATTTCCTTCAATTTTTTTTAAAAAGTTAAAATAATCAGTCATTTTCTCCTACTTGTCACTCCAGCAGCCATTCCACTCCACCTGACCCCATGGGTTTCTGATTCGGATCAACTTGACTTTCTGGCCTCTGAAATGAACCTGAAAAGCAGCCAAAGATTGTAGTTATGATTCCTCCTTGTTAGCTTTAGAATGAAAACATAATTAGATCATTTAATGGCAGATTTCTCTTTGAAAGGCTGTAAGGTTTAGTTTAAAGATCATCAGCAGCAAAGTACTAATTAATGCCACTGTTTTATATATTTTATTAGTAATTGATTTTAGGGGTGTTGGTGATGTAACTCTCAGAAGCATAGTTGCTCAAAATAACCCAGGTAGGTAATGCCTAAATCAACGCTTCTCTGCAACATGAACTGACTTTAAACTTTGTGTGAACTGCTGTCAGGGAGGCAGGGAGACATCCTGTTATAATATGCAGATGCTGAATGTTTCAACTGCTAAACGTGTCGAGGAGGTCTCTGTTTAGCCCCCGCTCTACTACAAGAATAGAAGCATAACATTATTGGTTTACTGATCCAACAAGTCTTTGAAAGAAAGTGTGTTTAGCCAACTACTGTGCGGATGTTTGAGGAAGATAAAAGATGCCTGCATCAAACCCAAAACTCAGTTTTACCAGGGAAGTTCACTGGTTTTTGCCTTACATTCACAATCGAAGGATTAAAGTCTTACTAATATTTCCCAATGCTTGAGCATGCTTTTCTTCCTGCTGGAATCCTGAAACTTTTACAGATTTTCATCAAGCTAACAATGATTTTCCCAGACATCTAACAGAAGTCATCCCATTTCACCAACAGCTACCTAAAGTACCTTCCTAAATGTTTTACATATACATAAATAAAAAATCATTAACACTTTGAGAAACCTGAGGTGCTTACAATTATTCCAAAATCAGAACTACATCTGACTTGTCTCTCACTCCCCGCTGTGGAATCTTACCTCTTCCAGGCCTGTAATGGAGTAAGCGTGTCCCTTCACAAGGCCTGTGCTGGTCTTGGCTTCAGACTCTGCTGAGCTGGTGATCTGGACCAAAAAAAAAAAACAGGAACAGAGACAGATTTGATCTGAAAAGCTGAGCTAAAGTGCACATCATCATGTTTAAGAACTTAAAGTTAAAAGAAAGTCATTGAATACATCAGAGATTGTTGGGAGGAAGAGGAATTTAATTCTTACATCAATAGAGCATCCCATCAGGGAGCCTCTGTCCAAGGCCTTTTTCATGATTGTGAACAGGTCTTCTGGAGCTTTCTTGGTTTCATACATTTCTCCAACTCCACCAGTGAAGTCCTCCATGGCCTCCATGGTGCTGCCGCCTTTCAGGGACTCGTAGCTGCCATGAATTCTAACAAAGGCCGAAAAACCTGGATTAAGTGAATTAATTCTTGATTGCTGCAGCTTTATTCCAGTCTGTCAAATATGCTTTCCCTACTTGGCGTAGGCTTTCTCCAGCAGGGCGCTCCAGAACTCGTCGTTGGAGGCAGAGTGAAGCATGATGAGCTGGTTTCTCACTGTCGGCAGCTTGTCGTCCACCACCACATCTAGCCATTGGTTGTGTTGCCAGAACTAAGCAAGACAATGTAGACACATCACTAAATAGTTCAACCTAGTATAGTTCTATTATAAAAACACTGTATATATATATATATTTAAAAAAACAAGATATTTTGATTTGCGTTTTTTATATATTCTGATTAAAAATGTCCATATTGACTGGAATGTGAAACTGAAGCCAAATTCCTTTTTTGTGCACAAACCTGGCAACTAAGGCTGATTCTGAAATAATGGAACTAAAACTATTTTCTTGCAAAGGAATGATACTATTTTCAACCTTAAATTAAGCAATTTGATTGACATGTTCACAGCCAAGCAAGCGAGCTTTCAAAAATACGTACTGCCATGTGCATGCCTTTTCAGACACACATGATGGTTAATGACATCCCATTGGCTGGTTGACCCACCTTCACCAGCTGCAACAGCTTCATCTCTTCTGAGAAGGCTTTCCGCCAGGTGTAGAAGTGTATTAATAGGTATAGTTCATTCATCTTATGAGGTTAGGCACTGATGTTGGGCAAGACCGCTTAACTTGCTCTATTTCATCCCAAAAGTGTTCATTCATGTCCTTATGGACCTTGCTTCGTGGTGCACAGTCATGTTGGAACTGAATAAGCCATTTTCAAAATGTTCCCAGAGCATTCAATAAAATAGCTCAATAACTCACCGGAACTAATGGAGCCAATCACAGTCCCTAAAGAACAAGCCCACACCATGATCCCTCCTTCACCAAACTTGATGCATGGTAAAATGTACTCAGATAAGTACCATTCGCTCAGCAGTCGCCTAAACCCGTGACATCCATTGGATTGCCAGAGTGTTTTACACCACTGCATCCGACACATCACAATCCACTTGGTGAGGGAAGACTTGGATGCCGCTGCCCAGCCATGATTCCATGATAACTCACGTGATATTTGGAGGCCTCTAGCTCTTGACCCTCAGACAGTTGGTGATTTCTAAGCAGTGTGTACCTCAACATGCGTTGTTCCTGCTCTGTGATTTTACATGGCCTACCACTCTGTGGCTGAGATGTTCAGTTCCCAGTAGCTTCCAATGGTACTGCTGACTGTGGAATATTTAGCAGCAAGGAAATTTGACAAATTGACTCCTTTCCAGGTGAAATCCAGTCATGGTACCATACTTGAATTCACCGAGCTCCCGAGAGTGAATCTTACAAAAATGTGTTACAATGTAGTGGTATACACCAATGTCCTTCATCTGTTTATTTTAGTGTTTATTTTATTTTAAAGGCTGGAGCATCCTTGGTTCTTGCACATCTTTGTCACCATTTAATGACTACAAGGTTTATAGGAGGGCTGAGTTTAAAAGCTGATGCAGAAATCAAAATGTATTCTCATTCAGTTTCTCCCTTAAAGCTGTTTTCATTCATTGCTCGTGGTAATTGCTTGTGTTACAAGTCCTGATTCATGCTATATAAAACAGATAAAAGTCAATCTTCCCTTCTTGAAAGGCAGACAGTTATATACCTGGAAGTGAAAGATGCCGGCGTATCCATGATCAAAGGACTGGTTATGGGGAACAACTCGAGCCAGAGCTTCTTTTTTCATTGTCAAAGAGGCAATAGCTGCTAGGAGCCAACAGTCCCCTGTTGCAACAAACAAGCACCTCAGTGATGAGCAAGTCAAATATGTGCCAGCAAAATAGCTCTAAGACACAGATAACAGGATCACCCACCAAGCTGTCCCTGGCAAATGTCAGTCCTGTCAGCACCACCAACAATGAATTTTGGGTTGTCACATATCTCCTATAGAAGTGGCAAAAAAGCAGAAAGGAAACAGGTTAGTCGATTTTTAAACAAGGCCAGACCAGTGCATTCCTGATAGGTGTGTTCACATTCCAAACATATCAATCAGTCAGAGATTCCAGTCAGTCACTAACAGAAAATACACACCACACACACACCATGATGGCGGCTGAAACATTTACTCTGAAGAAACGCCCTGAAGAAAAATGTACAGCAATTGTAACAAAGTAGAGTGGTGAGTTTTTCCACCTTATTCTGGCCAGGGCAGTGCTGCTGCATTTATTTGGTAGGTAACATATGTAGTAGGGTAAAGAGCCATGTAAAAACTCCTTCAATGGGAAAACAAATAGGTAGAGATTGCCATTTAAAGATAATCAAAGTGTTGGGCATTTTAATGATCAGTAGCAAAGTTCCTCCAACATTTTTACTGAACAGATGGTAACGGTGAAAAATCTGCTCTATTTACAAAAGGTTTCAGGCAGATCAGGTTTGTCTGCTGAGTACAAACACAGAACATGAAAAAAGTTCATAAAGCTAAACGTTTTATCATTCATAGTTTACATCACTTATATCAGTTCCTCCCTCAGCTTTGATTTAGATTATATTTCCAAAATTATTTGTCTGTCTACTTCTACATGTACAGTACATGAATTTGATGATTCTTAATCTATAAGGTCCAATTTGTTGATGGAGCCAATCTGCCAGCAACAGCAACTTCAACAATTCTGTGAACATCTTCCACAAGGTTTAGGAATGTGTTCATAGTTAGATTAGAAAACCAAAACTGCAGCCTCCACTAATTCATCCCAAAGGTCTTCAAGAAGGTTGAGGTCCGGACTCTGTGCTGACCAGTCACGTTTCTCCACACCAAACTTTATACACTTGCAGCCATGGAAGTGACTGGGACACCGGAATTCATTTATCTGGTGGTTTGACCCAGTACTTTTGGCAATATGGTATATATGGTCAGATTAATAACAGATTTAAACAGGTTTCATTTGAATCATTTAAAGCAATCTATGATGTTAGTTTGACTTCTTTGTCTCTGTCCGAGTCACCTTCACTCAATCAACCACCTCTGAAATTTCAAATGTACATACCGGTGGCCTTTTCCATTCAATCTGGACCGGAATGCTCTGGCTAAAGAAAAGTGAGGCGCCGGTTGCAGGGAAGTCCGGGTCCTCAAACAGGACCCCCTTCTGAAGACACTGTTGCCTGAGCTGCTCGTATGACTTTCCATCCCACTGAGTGTTCACGACCTGGGTGGAGTCTGAGCCTCTGCCGGACAGAGTGGACTGCAGAGGCATTCTCTTCTTCAAAGGACCTCGACGAGCAGAGAAGGTGATAGGTGAGCTGCACCTGACAAAGTGGCCACCTCTGCAGCTGATGTGGGGAAGAGTGTCAGGTGGGTAGGGCTGGGTGGACACACCCCAGTCAGACAGAAACTGGTTTGTCCTCCAGGCAGAGAACCGCTCCCTTTCTGTCATTCTCACTGGGTTTGGCCTGCAGGAAGATTCATCCTGGTTGACAACAGGAACATTAAAGACCTAAAAACGATTTAATGAAATCTCCAAACAGGATTTTGTACAAAGTACAAAACTTTAGAGCATTTTTGTCTTGGAACTGGGTCAAATTACACTGTCCATGAAATAACTATCAATGCTATACTAAAAGCAACTATATTCATATGAAGAACCTGCCTGGGGTTCTTTAAAATAGTGATAACCTAATTACTAGGTTTAAATTAGGCCTCGGACAGGCATCAGCCTACAGTACAACAGGTAATCCGTTCCTTAATGAAACACATTGAGATCACCTACACCTAGATAAACTCTAACTAGAAAAAATACTAAATAACTTAAAACAAATTCTACTTGCTGGAAATTGCAGCAACAACATTGCCTTTGAAACATGGAAAAATGACCTGAAAAATCTTTAAGAATCCTAAGATTCAAACTTCTGAAAAGATTTAGATGAGCCTTACTAGTGAGTACTCTGAAGCACAGTACATGTCATTTTGTAATTCTGACATATACATTGGCATTGTATTTTCTTTACTGTATTCAGGGCTGTGAAAGAATTTTGTAAGACTTAAAATTGTTTCTATGGTCATTAGAGTGGTTTGTAAGACTTGTTAAGCAACGTCAAACAAAGATCCTGAAAAGCTGGATTGTTGGCTGCATGTGTGCTTGCTTTCTCCCTCCCTCCATTCTTCAATCATTGTTTGGTCTTGCTTTGCAGGTGTCAGCCAGAACGAAGCCTCTGCTTCAAGGTTATGGACCAGTCAGCTTTTGCTGAGAGGGAACCTTCTGTCTGTGGGAGATGGTGAAAATGCCGGTGGCACCAGAATCCAGCTATGAAAAATGAGTAGACGTGCGTTCACCTTGAGACAAGGAAGCAGTGATGCCATATCTATATGGAACAGCGGTCTTTATTTTTTCACAGAATTTGCCCGTCACAGAAGGCAGACACACTGCAGTCTGAGGTCATTCTGTGCAGTCGTTTTTCTAAGCATCTTTAACAGATATCACTCTTTAAAATAAGGTCATTTCAGCATTTTTTGCACCTTAAGTTCGGCCCTCCATGGTGTCAGTCTGATGATCCTCCAAGAGAGAAAAAGGAACATTCTGACCATCAGAGGAGACAACCTCATAAAAGTAAGGGAAAGGGTTCTCACCCCTTTTCATGAGAGTAGTCTGCCATTGTTCTCATTCCTGGTCCTCAGGAACCACTGTCTTGCATGTTTTAGGTGTTTCCTTGCTGTCACAGACATAACTTAAATGTAAGGGTCATTAAATAGGTATGGTTAACCCTAAGCCTAAGGACAGTGGGCCCTGAGGACCAGGGTTGAGAACCACTGCCATCAGGTTTAAGCAGGTGAAGAAATCCAGCCTTCCAGAATTGGCAGTTTAATCAGAAGAAACCTCTACATAAATCAGATGACAGAAATAATCACTGGTCAAACTTTCCCACAAAACTACATTTTTCCTATTCAAGGACGGCACAGATGCAGATTCCATTGGAACAGTGTGAAAAATACCCACTTTAATCCATAAAAACAGATATAGCAGTAATTCATCTAAAGAATTACCGCTAAAGACTACAGTAACGATCAGGTTTCACTGCTGTTCTAAGGAGAAGTCTGTGGGAGAATGAGACCACTTTCTTTTCTCAGTTATACTGATTGTTTTGGTGCTTTGTTGTTGTACCATGAAAAACCATGACATCACATCAGCAAAAAAGAAAACACACCAACATTTATTAGACATACTTTGGTTATTTTACAACTGCCATATGAGAAAAATGACTGAGGAAACTAAACTGAACGTTTGACACTCGGGTCTCTGGAGACGTTATTAAAGGAACATCTGAACACAGTCAGCCTTTTCTCAAAGTCTAAACACTAAACCAAAGCCCTACAGCTACTGTTCAGCTTTCTCCAGGGCTGTTCCTGTGACCAGCAGCAGGTTGCAGGCCATGAACTGAACATTAAGAACATTGCTGGTGTTTCCAACATACAGGCCCACCAACTCGCTGGACGAGCCGTCAGCAGGCGTTCCGCCGTGGGCGTTGCGAATGTCCCACACTCTGACAGAGTTGTCTATAGATGACGACACCACCAGGCTGCTGTCTGGGCTGAAGGACAGGCTGGTGATGCTGTCTGTATGGCCACGCAGGTCTTTGAACAAAGTCCCTGCTGCCAAGTCCCACAACTTCACCCGCTGGTCCTCTCCTGCAGAAGCCAGGTACTTCCCATTAGGTGAGAAGGCCAGTGACAGCACGGTGCCACGGTGGCCAGTGAAGAGGCGAACCGACTGCCCCTGCTGGGTGCTCCACAGGCGAATAGTCTTGTCTGTGGAACCAGTAGCCAGGTAGTTTGAGTTCGGGTGGAACTTGACACAGTCGACGTCAGAGAGGTGCCCCACATAGTGCCGCAGCGGATAGGTGCGGGAGAATGTCCAAAGGCGGGCGGTGCGGTCGTGGGAGCTGCTGGCGAAATAGAGGCTGCAGGGGCTGACGTCCACATCCCACACCGGGTAGTTGTGGCCCTGGTAGAGCACCGTGTTGGTGAAGCTGCCAAGGTCCCAGTATCGAATAGTTGTGTCCTCAGAGCAAGAGAGCAGGCCTGAACTGTCCGTTAGGAAGGCAGTACGATACACAGGGCCGCTGTGACCTCGCAGCATTTTTATCTCACTGCCGCAGCCATCTTCTTCATCCACCTGAAACACAAACAATAGTAGAGATACGCCTGCAACAATTGGCAACCATCTACCAAGAAGAAGTATGTTGTACTGAATCTACTGGTGGAAAAACTACGAAATCCGGATGAACCTTGATTAAAGGTTACATCCAAATGACGAGCAGAAAGGTAGCAGTGCCCCACACATAAAGAAGGCTCGACCCTGTTAGTAATGTTGGCTGGGTGTAGGGAGTATTGTGCAGGTGTGGACCGCTGCCTCATTATTAGCTGTCCTATATAGTGTTCAGTAAAGACCACGTTAAAACGGATTTCTGTATTGTTGTACCAGTCTGTGAAACTTAAGCGAGTGAATGTGAATTTTTTGTTTTAAAGTTTGTGAAGGTTTGTCCATAACCGGCTCAGTTATGGTCAAGGTGCAAACACACCCTCCATTTCTGCTACCTGTATGACCCCTTCTCTTTTCCAATGGTTATAATCAGTCTGACAGAGAGAGGTATCCCGATCTTTGTGGTTTTTAGTATAACAATGACCATCAGTGGGACCCTTTGTGGGGTGCCTTGAGACGACATTGTTGAAAATAAGCGCCGTTTAACTAAATAATCTGAACTGAAACTATCTGTGTTGTTATGGTGCTATAGGCTTAGGCTGCTGGAGGACATAATGACCACTTTCACCCTCTTCGCTACATTCTCACACTACTCTCCAATTTTGCATTATTTGCTGTTATTTCAACTTTTAACTTTGTTCTCTCTCTTTTCTCTTCCTAGAAGCTACACCTGGCCTGACTCTGTGCCTACCTGTGACACCTTTCTGGAGAGGGGAATCCTCCGAGCTTCTGCTGGCAACAACTTAATGCTCACATTTCACAGATGATCCACATGGCCCTGTCTTTTAGTGTTAAACCCTTTCTCTCTCCTAGACATGGCTACTGACTGAGCTTTTATTGTAACTAACTCTAAGTGCTCTCTTTCAGACTCTAAACTTGAAAACTGGTTCAGAGTTTATCTGTTCCTTCTTTCTAGATGAAACGACTAAAGGAGCTACATCCATTAACATTTACTTTTCCTTCCCATAGAAAGTACTCCTGGATTAGTGCTTCTTTTGTTCTCTTTGTGTCTCTGCTCTGTTCTCTCTAACCCCAGTCGGTCGTGGCAGATGGCCGCTCACACTGAGCCTGGTTCTGCTGGAGGTTTCTTCCTGTTAAAAAGGGAGTTTTTCCTCTCCACTGTCGCTACATGCATGCTCAGTATGAGGGATTGCTGCAAAGTCAACGCCAGTGACTGTCCACTGTCTCTACATGTTCATCCAGGAGGAGTGAATGCTGCAAGTCACTGACTGGATGCAATCTGCTGGGTTTCCTTAGATAGAAAAACTTTTTATCCAATTTGAATAAATAACTGAATCTGACTGCACTGTTCAATGGTTAGGACTAATTGGAATATATGTACCTGACTTTTGTGAAGTGCCTTGAGATGACGTGTGTTGTGAATTGGCGCTATAGAAATAAACTGAATTGAATTAAAGCAATGCTGTATTCATTTCAAACCAGTTTCCCTCTATAAAATTCATTTTCTTTTTTTGAGACTTTAATTTCTTCCAAATTCCAGTTTTTCAACTTTTATTTTTCTAAACTAGACATTCTTAACAGGTACAAAGTGTCTGTTCAGTATGGTAATGAAAAAAATTCAACTGCACCCAGATCTATTGGGATTGAATTACATGACTGAGTTCATAAAGCTCTTTAAAGTTATCTTTTTGTTTCTTTCAGTAGGCAAAATTAAAGACAAATTAGCACAAGTTTAATAGGAGGGTAAAGAAGTGGTTATTTTTGTAAAACTAAAAACTCTTCAGATATGTCATCGGTATTAGATTGTTTTCAGCAGTGCTGTGACATCGTGCCGCTCCACTCACTCAGAGATAACGATCATCAGAGCCTGCTCCTGGATTTTGCCTCCTTTTTTCCATGACAGGGAATAATATTTTAAGTTTCTGCATGAGAGAATTCTCTGTTCCTACAGAGTTAGCTTGTTTTTAGGCGAGTTGTCCAGAACTTCACTTAAACATAAGTAGCTTTATTATTTATTCATTATCATCATTAAATACTAAAAGATTGTCTGACTTGGCACATAGAACATCAAAATGTCTTCAGTAAATGTCCTGCTTTCCATTGCACAGCAGGAATATGACTCATAGTTTCACCTTGGCAGTTCAGTTTCCCTTATTTATGAGAAAAAAAGACTAACAAAAAAAATGTTTTTCTCCTGCTTCATTCACTAGATGCTTTGCTTGATATGACGTAATACTCAATACGAGTTATAGCAGAATGTTTCTTGTTATAGAGGAGATTAAATTCCATGATTCTTTTCCCATTGTCCACGTGGCAGACATCATAGGGCCCCATTAACAGCCTCTAATAGATTTTCTTTCAAGATTGCCCTATGTCTGCTTCCATTCACCTTCCCATCAAATGTGACAAGCGTCCCTCCCCCTGATTTAAAACAAGTATTCCCACAGCATTTTGCTGCCACCACCATATTTTACTATGATGTCAGAGTTAGTTTTCCAACACACCGAGGGGTTTGTATTTGTACTGAGTTTAATTACACACAACTGGGCTTTTTACTAATTAGGTGTCTTCTAAAGGCAAATGGTTGTATTAAGTTTTATTTAGGGGTGTCACAGTAAATGACAGTAAGTGACAGAATACTAATATATATATATATATATATACTCAGGCCTCACCTCCTCCTCTTGGACATCACATGCCAGGTGGATGTACGACACGTCGGCCTGATGCGGTTTGGCCTTCAGCTTTCGGGCTCGGAGGCTCCAGAGCTTCACTGCAGAGCTGTCGAATCCAGCAGCCAACAGGCGACTGTCTGGGGAAACCTCAGCAGTGTTAAGCATATGCTCCGTGTGGTGGAAGGCATAAAAGCAGATGGTTGTGAGTGAGGGTGGGCCTTCACGGACTTTCTTAATGCAGTCCTGCAACGCGAGAAGCGCCACCTCATTCTGTGGGATCCCCGCAGGGACCTCCACCCCCTCCCCACCCTCTGCTCCACCAACGCCCACCCAGGAGGTGGAGATAGAGTTTGTGGCCGCCATGAAACCACCAGCAGTTCCGTACAGCTGGTACTCTGTACGTCTTGAAGTTGTGACCTCCACCTGGAGGTGTGCGGTGAGGACCCTGCAGAGGGCGCTGTTGTCTTCACTCTGCAGGTACCGCAGCAGGTAACTGTAAGCTGGCTCTGTCAAATGAAGCACGTACTTGTGCTCCAGAAAAGATCTTAGCTTGGGGTTGGCTGCGACATCCTGTGCAGTGACAATGTGACGGAGCTGCTCTATGACCGATCGCTGCTCTCCGTCATGAAGAAAGGCATCATGAAAACGAACGTAAAAACTATCCACTGCCCCCTTCAGGCCACAGTGCACCATGTCAATGTGAAGATAAACAAATAGGGGATAGAGGAGGCTGCTAACCTCTTGTGCATAGGAGATTTCTGTTTCTGTAAATGGAAACAAAGAGAATACTGTTAGAGTTCATGATCAGAAAAGCCTTAGTACTGATGACACACTCCTCTCCATCTAAGGAATGTTTCAAGTAGTCAAAGTTTAGGTTTGATACCTGAGAGAAAGGAGTGCAGCCTTGAGAATTGTATCTCATACTGTTGTGGGTCAGACTGGCAGGGAGCAGCAGAGACGACGTTGGCACAGCCTGACTCTGTCTGCACTGCTCACAGGGAGGAGAATATTTTAATTACACTGTATGTGATGATGGTGTTTTAAATGGAAGCCAAAGAAGGAAAGTGGGTTTACCAGTCAGGCTGGCAGCCAACTCCTCTGTGGACTGGAAGAGCTTGCCCCCCTTCAAGGAGCCGTCAGTATCCACATACTGCCTCCTCTTCAGATACTGAGCCACTGCATACTGGATCTGCTCAGCGCGAACCCGTTTCATGACCTGACACGAACAAACCATAATCTGTCATGTTGTAACTATGGTCACACATGATTCCTGCTCATTTTTCTAATAACTACTAGATCATCATGTAAACATGTTTCTTGATAACAATGCCTTTTTGCAAATAAAAACTTCTTAACATTGCTAATTACTATTTTCCCTAAATACTTCTCTCTGTCTTCAGAGGCTGATATAAGTTGAAACATTACAGCATCTAATGACCAATCTATTTTAGGACACACCAAAAACATAAGTCTGAAAAACTATTTTCATACTTATGGGCTACATTATGATAGCATTAATAAAAGAACACATCTTTAAAGCGCACAGCTATCATCATGAGATCATCAAAGTTAACTATTTAAAATGATTTGTTTAGCATTTTTATTAGAAGAATTTTGGCGGATAAATGAAAAAAAATTGTTTTATCTGATAACACACACCTTTTATTCATTTAACACAAACAAATTGCTAACTGTAAAATATAGATATGACTAAAGTTTTTAAGTTTCCAGACATAAAGGTCTCCCTTGGTCCATCTGGATATTTATTTAACAAATGCTAATCACAGAGTGATTCCATCATTCAATAAACGTTTAGTCATTCAGTTGTTTCCTCCTGTACTTGAACTTTACTCAGCCAAATGTCCTACGGTAAAATAAATGCTGTAGGGTCTCCCCTAATTTGCTTCAAAGCAACTTACTTAACGTCACTTTTTCAAATTTAGCAACTCTAACAGCAGCTGAGCAGAGTTCTGCAACAGTTACCGAACATCGTTGAGCTTTGTATCCACTCATGCAAATACTAAACATATGCGAACACTGAAAGCCCAGCTTATTCACAAGTCTTACTTTTGCAATGTATTTACAGTAACGCTGTCAGGTACCCAGGTTCTGGCCGGATAACTGCATTGAGCTAACCGGCTAACATACCTCGGTTAGCGGTGGGTGTAACGGCACCAAACTTTATGTGGGAACATATTTCATTCTGAATCCCTGCATGCTATAAATAGTTACTCACTGCATGTTGTGTTGCTCGCCTCAGCCGTCAGATCACGTATGTAAGTTGGTCGAGTTTGATCCAGGCTCCAACTGACCGAACCCTGCTACCTATCATTGCCGCGCCTTCTGCTTCTTCTTCTTCTTCTTCTTCTTCCTTCTTCTTCTTCTTCTGGTGTTTAATGGCGGTTGGCAGGAATCTGTAGGTGGGCATTACCGCCGCCACTGGTATGGAGTGTGGTTCATCATGGATTAATATATTTCTTATATAATCAAATTCTATTAAATAATTGTGTTCTTTTTAGGAATCTTAAAATAATTTGTATATGTTTTCTCCCTATGTTCTTTTGAAATGAATCTATTATGCTAAACGTTTCTTTAATCCTTTCAAATTCTCTCTTCATAACTCTTCTTTCCAGCTCATATTTCTGACACTCTATAAAAATATGTTCAATTGTTTCATCCATCCCACAGTGGTCACATTTTCCTGTATAATGTTTATGTATTTTAAAAAGTGTATAGTTAAGTCCTGTGTCTCCTAATCTTAGTCTTGTTATTACCCTTTCCTCCTTTCTGCTCCTTCTTCCAGTTCTTTTTTCACCAACTGCCTTTTTGATCCTATAAAACCATCTTCCTTTTCTTTCTCCGTCCCACCTTTTCTGCCATTCTTCCTTCAATTTTTGTTTGATGATGCTCGTTGCTTCTGATTTACTTAAATGTACAGTTTGATATGATTTTTTGTTGCCTTCTTAGCCATCCTATCTGCCATATCATTTCCTTTAACCCCAATATGTGCTGGAAGCTATGAAAATACTATTGATAAACCCATCATTTGTAGTCTGAATAAAGAATGCTGTATTTCTAGTAGAATTTCTGGCCTGCTGTCTGAATGGTTATGTTTTAAACTCAATAGAGCTTGAATCTGAACAAATTATTGTTTTTAAAGGTTTTATGTCTTCCACCCACTGTACTGCTAAAAGAATTGCTAATATTTCTCCTGTGTATACTGATAAACCATTTGTGATTCGTTTTCCTATTTTTATTTGAAATTCCGGTACTATGAATGCTATTCCTATTTTATCATTTCTTTTCGATGCATCTGTATAAATCTGAAGGTATTGGTAATAATTGTTAACATATTCCTGTTGTAATGGAAATTCTTTCTTAAGTGCTATGAACTTCATTTACCTTTATCCTCTGACCTCTGTGTTTTTATTAGTGTTCTGTTATTTAGAGCAGATGGACTCTAAATCCATTACCAGAAGGTTTATGGTTAACACTCCCTAAAGGGTTATGTTTTGAGGGAGGGCAGATAGGTGACCTCATGAATAACTTTGTTACCTCTGACCTGGGAAGGGTTTAGGGGCCATAAAACTAAACTCTTTGAAGTTGAGAGGACACTTTGCTTTTTGGTATAAATACATGTGTGTGACTTGTGTTCGTTGCTCTGTTCATCTGACTTGCTTAGTGACAGAGTCTTCAAATGCTCTATGCCTTTGAATAAACCTTTTAAAGATAAACTCCGGCCTTTGTCTATTAATGAGCTGACTTCTCTCTCATTTTGATAAGAAAATTCCATCACACTGTACTGTATTTAAATCTAATATACATGTTCTTTTCTTTTTTTCCAGTAATGGCATATCTACCTGTGCTTCTGGTAAGATCCAGGGTGGTACAACAGCTAGTGGCAGTATTGGACTTATTACTATATTTTGTATATGAAATTCTTCTGTTATTTTTTTAATGATCCATCAAAAACTTCTTGTCTCTTTTTTAATTTTTTCCCAGCATGGCTTCAAGATGTCTCGGGGATGACCTGGATTGCCTTGTAAATTTATCCAGTAATTTATTGTTAATTGTGTTCTCCTCAAATCTAACGGCATTTCTCTAACTTTGACTTCAAGAGCTGTTGTTGGGGTTGTTTTGAAAGCTCCTGTACAAAGTCTTAATGCTTGATTTTGTATAATATTTAATTTTTCCAGATCTGTCTTTGCTGCTGAACCATATATACTTCCATAATCTATATTTGATCTGATCCATCCTGTGTAAATTTGTTTTAATGCTTCCCTGTCCGCTCCCCAGTCACTGCCAGCCAAACATCTCATAATATTTAATACTTTCTTACATTTATCTATCATTTTCTGAATATGTATATTCCATAGGATTTTCTCATCAAACCATATTCCTAGAAATTACTGAAGAAACCTTCGCTTGATCGAGATAATTTAATAAATTACAGACCTATACCCAATCTTCCATTCTTATCTAAAATTCTTGAGAAAATAGTTGCTAATCAAATGTGTGAGCATTTACACAGCAATGACCTGTTTGAAGAGTTTCAGTCAGGTTTCAGAGCTCATCATAGCACTGAAACAGCTCTGCTGAAAGTCACTTCTGATATTCTTATGGCCTCAGATAATGGACTTGTGTCTGTACTGATTCTGTTAGATTTAAGTGCTGCATTTGATGCAGTCGACCATAATATTCTCTTAGAAAGGCTGGAATATGCTGTAGGGATCAGGGGAACAGCGGTAGGCTGGTATTTGTCTGACAGATTCCAGTTTGTTCATGTAAATGATAAAAATCTTTAAACTCCAGGGTTAATTGTGGAGTACCACAGGGTTCAGTACTTGGGCCAATTCTCTTTACTATAGATATGCTTCCAATAGGTAAAATTATCAGGCAGCATAGGATACATTCTCACTGTTACGCTGATGATACTCAGCTTTACTTATCCATAAATCCTGATGAGCCCAACCAGTTAGACTACAAGCATGTCTTGAAGACATAAAAACTTTGATGACTTTAAATTTTTTGCTTTTAAATTCAGACAAGACAGAAGTTGTTGTCTTTGGACCAGAGTCTTTAAGAAACTGCTTAGTCAATCACTTAACCTGGATGGCATTAAATTGACCTCCAGTAATAAAGTAAAAAACCTTGGTGTTATTTTTGACTAGGACATGTCATTTAAATCCCATATTAAACAGGTTTCTAGGATTTCCTTCCTTCACGTCCGGAACATTGACAAAAGAAATATCCTATCCAGGTGTGACGCTGAAAAACTAGTCCATGCATTTGTTACTTTAAGGCTGGATTATTGTAAACCTTTACTATCAGGATGTCCACAAAATGCAGTTAAAAGCCTTCAGCTGATCCAAAATGCTGCAGCAAGAGTTCTGATGAAAGGTAAAAAGATAGATCATATTTCTCCTATTTTAGCTTCCCTTCATTGGCTCCCTGTTAAATCCAGAATAGAATTTAAAATTCTCCTCCTCACATATAAAGCCCTTAATGATTTAGCTCCATCATACATCAGAGATCTGATTGTTCCATATGTTCCTAACAGAGCACTTCGTTCTCAGACTGCAGGTTTACTGGTGGTTCCTAGAGTCTCAAGAAGTAGAATGGGAGGCAGATCCTTTAGTTATCAGGCTCCTCTCCTGTGGAACCAGCTACCAGTTTTAATCCGTGAGGCGGACACCCTGTCTACTTTTAAGGCTAGGCTTAAACTTTCCTTTTTGATAAAGCTTATAGTTGTAGTGGCTTAGGTCATCTTTATTACGAATTAGAAAAAGGCGGACCCAAGATTCAGCCAGACACAGAACTGAAAGATTTATTCAGCCACAGGAAAACGTCACTCAGGTTAAACTCCACACAGCTTCCAGGAATCACTGAAGCAGAAAGAAGGATTAGTGACTTGTAGTTTCTCCAAATCTTGCAAGGATCAGAAAAGTCACTAACCTGTTCTTGTCTTGGGTTAAACTTGAAACCCAGAGGGGAAACCTCAGTGGGTAGAAGGCAGGGATCGCCACAGCGCAGGTGACTTTTGGCTGAATAATCCAAGGGCTAGGCTGATTCAATAATCCAGGGACAGAAACAGGGTCAATGATCGGAACAAGAGACGTCCGGCAAGGGGCAGGCAGAGGCATAAATCAGATGCAGGAAACAGGGTCAAAACCAAAATCCAAACAGTCCGACAAGGGGCAGGCAGAGGCAAAAATCCAAGAGGCAAGGTCAAAACACCGATCAGCCAGGAAGGACCGCTGGATATCTACTCACACGATGGCTTTCAAAAATCTGGCACCGTCTGCTTGTCAGAGTCAGTATATATCAGGGAAGACACAGGTGCTTGGAATGACACAGATTGCACTGCACTGCAGCAGTCACCAGGTGCATCTCATCTGCTGATTGCAGCCAGAGAGACAGAGTAGAGCAGACGTGCCAGAATCATAACAATCTTCCTTATTTTTTACCTCCGCCTTCCTCCCTCCCTGTTGGGTGCAAACACACCCTCCATTTCTGCTACCTGTATGACCCCTTCTCTTTTCCAATAGTTATAATCAGTCTGACAGAGAGAGGTATCCCAATCTTTGTGGTTTTTGGTATAACAATGACCATCAGTGCGCTCTAGATGGACAAACTTTATCAGTTTATTATTTCACTTAGTGTCCCTACACGTGGCCCTTTCTGGGGTGGCTGGGCTCTGGCACTCGGTGGTTTGGTCTGGCCTCCTCGGCGGCCCTGCACCGTTCCGGACCCTTTGTGGCTTGCCTTGAGATGACATTGTTGTAAATAAGCGCTATATAAATAAATAAACTGAAACTATCTCTGTAGTTATGCTGCTATAGGCTTAGGCTGCTGGAAGACATACTGACCACTTTCACCCTCTTCGCTACATTTTTACACTACTCTCCAATTTTGCATTATTTGCTGTTATTTCAGCTTTTAACTTTGTTCTCTCTCTTTTCTGTTCCTAGAAGCTACACCTGGCCTGACTTTGTGTCTACCTGTGACACCTTTCTGGAGAGGGGCATTGTCCAAGCTTCTGCTGGCAACAACTTAATGCTCACCCTCTACAGATGATCCACTTGGCCCGTCTTTCAGTGTTTAACCCTTTCTCTCTCCTAGATATAGCAATTGACTGAGCTTTTACTGTAACTAATTATAAGTGCTCTCTTTCAGACTCTAACCTTGAAAACTGGCTCAAAGTTTATCTGTTCTTTCTTTCTAGATGAAACGACTAAAGGAGCTACATCCATTAACATTTACTTTTCCTTCCCATAGAAAGTACTCCCGGATCAGTGCTTCTTTGTTCTCTTTGTGTCTCTGCTCTGTTCTCTCTAACCCCCAGTCGGTCGTGGCAGATGGCCGCTCACACTGAGCCTGGTTCTGCTGGAGGTTTTCTTCCTGAAAAAGGGGTTTTTTCCTCTCCACTGTCGCTACATGCATGCTCAACTATGAGGGATCCCAAAAATCAACGGTCAGTGACTGTCCACTGTCTCTACATGTTCATCCGGGGGAGTGAATGCTGGCAAGTCACTGACTGGATGCAATCTGCGGGTTTTTCCTGGGGGAAAAACTTTTTATCCAATTTGAATAAATAACTGAATCTGACTGCACTGTTCAATGGTTAGGACTAATTGGAATGTATGTACCTGACTTTTGTAAAGTGCCTTGAGACGACATGTGTTGTGAATTGGCGCTATATAAATACAATGAATTGAACTGAATCGAATGAAATCTAATAGAATCTGTCAGTAACAACTTCTCCTGCTCTCTGCAGTTTTTTTTAATCTTTACTTCTTTTTCACCAGATTCCTCATCAGACCCTCTAAAGCTCAGCTTGTATGACAGGGTTCCTGCACGTTTTCATGAATCGCCGCTCCATCATGGAAATCTTCTTTTAACTCGTTTTAGGCTAATTAACAATTAGCTTAATGGCGCATTACTGCCACCCACTGGTCTGGAGTGTGAACAGCGCACCAGCCATAAAATAGTTTTTCTTTTTGTTGTTTCAATTGAAATACTTAGGAAATGCACCCTCCTTTATCCAACTTTTCGGGAACTGTGGATCTTTATAAAATGAATTCTAATAAATTAACATTTATAGTACTAAATCACAAAAAAGTTGGGAGATTGCTGACTTGACAGTTGTTCATCCGACAGTCACTGACACCTTACACAATGAGGGTAACCCATAATAGGTCACTGCTAAAGATACTGACTGTTCACAGAGTTGAATCCTAGGATATAAATTAAAAGAAGGATGGTCGCCTCCATTCATGCAACACAAACCAACCATAACCAAGTACAGAGAGCTTATGCTGTACAGTACATGGACATCCTTTTCAGTAGGCTGAAATACAGCAATATATTAAAAAACATTTTCCGTTTTGGTCTTCTGTAATATTCTGTACTGTTTTCTGGGAAACTGAATTTTAGATTTTCATTATTTATAACCCTTATTCATCAAAAGGAATAGCAATGAACACTTGAAATATAGTACTGTGTTTAGTAAATACAACTTTTACTTTTTTATTGAGTAATCAAGTAAATTAACATTTCGATGATGTCCTATTTAATTAAGATGTACTTGTTTTGTATCCAGATTTCTGTTTTGAATGTCATGCTCACAAAACATTTATACATGTTTTCTTTTACTCTGATGTACATATGAGTCTCACTTTATTAAGTCAATTAGTGAAATAAATAAACGTTTTAATGGAACTCTAATTTGTTGAGATGACCCCACAGTCCTCTGTAGCGATAAATCATATATCATTCTTTTCGCGGTCACTAGAGGGCTCTCTGTGAGTTTTGTTCCTGTTCTGTTAATGTGGTTGCTGTTTGATGACGCGACTGAACCGCGACTGAACCGCGCGTTGTTTGGAGAGAGAGTTGTTGAGCTGCTTTACTTATCATTTCCACCTTTCTGTGTGGCGTTATAAAGGCTGCTCATTTGTGAGGTGGGAAACTGAAGCTCTTTATCAACTGTTAAACATTTTGACGTCCAGGCGCAGGCATGTTTAGCCCCCGCACCGCTCTGGGCTCCGGTCGCAGGCAGCAGGGCAGAACTACAGGGAGGAAGAGCGTCTCCGGGGCGGCTGGTGGGCTGCTGTTTTCCCCGCGGAGGACGCCCATGACGACCAGGTGATTATACACACACTGAACACACTGAAAATAAATTATTGCAAATGAAGAGCACATGCCGACATAGTCAGAGATTATGTTGAAACGTTGCTTGCATTAAAAGCAAAAACAGAGTTTTTGCAGGACTCGCGGCCTTAAAGGCATTTGGCATTCTAGCTGTCAAATTTCAAGGTAACCTGAGGAGATTCCCTCCTAATGCTTCCTGGAACATCCCCCACAGGATGGATTGCCTTGCTGGTGTTCTCCAGTAGGTAAAGCTGCTCCCACAACACATTTCGGGCTTAGATCCGGAAACTGTGTTAACTTCTCTGTTACAGTCAGGATTCTGGATGACTGCTTATTCTTTTAATAGTGCTGACACATTGTGGAGCTGCGTTTGGGTCATCCCCCTGTTGTAGAATGAAATTGCCTCCAATGAAGTGCTGTCCCTAGCTAAATATTCTTTGCTCAAAGCCCGTTCAACCTCTTACAGATGTCCTCGTTTACCCCTTACAAACCATACCCGGACCATCACACCTCCTCCACCATGCTTGGCTGGTGGTATTATTCTGTGTCTCTCAAATGTTCATCTGTTTAATCCAAAGACCTCAATTGGGACTCGTCTGTCCACGAAACCTTTTTCTATTGTTCAGACACTGTTTTTCCTTTTATTGTCCTTTTTGTAATAAGGGTTCCTCTTAACAATTCTACCATGAAGACACCTCTTCACTTACCTGTAAGGCCGCTTTACCTTAAACTACACACTCTCAGATATCTGTCTTCTTGCACAGTTGTACATCTGGCAGTCTCACTCATTTTTCTTTCTGTGTTAGAGCCTAGACGTGCTGCCCTCTGAAGTGAGTTGTTACCAGCATAGCAAGAAAGTTTGAGTTTTATTGCAATTTCTCCCATTAACCAGCCATCTTTCTGGCCATTTTGAGCCCATGAACAATAAACTGCTGATGCTTCAGGTCATAAACTAAACTAAAGACAACAACTAAACAACAACATTCAGCTGTGCAGTACAATTAAAAAGGGGGTTCTAATAAACAGTTAGTCTTATAAAATCATTGACTTCAAATGGGTGCCATACTAGAAGGTTGATGCAGGGTGCTCTAACAATCATCTGGTTGATCTTGTTTGTGAAATGGATTCAATTATTTTAGTTGCAATTTGAACATGATCATAAAATTTTACTAAAAAAATTTGCAACCAATAACTTTGTTTAAAAGGTTAAATCTCAAAATCATTTTCCTAAATTTTTTGATCAGCATACATTTAAAAAAAAAAAATTAATCTTTCATTTTCCAAAAAATTTTTAATTTTCAAAATTTTTTACAAAATTTACAAAACTCTTTTCATTTCATAAAAAATTTACATGAACTTTTTTTCAAAAAAAAAATTTTTTCAAAAAATTTATTTTTAGTTACTGCACTTTTTGAAATTATTTTTTTTTAATTGTGAAAAAAGTAGTGGCTGGGAGGTGCTGGGAAAAGGTTTGCTGGGGGAGCCGTCTACTGGGCCCAAGAAGTAGCAGGGTTTTTTTTTGTAGAAACCAGGCAGGCGAGCTAGGAACCTACTGCTAAGGCAAGAAAGCCTGAAGCTCTACTCAGCCCAGAATTCACTGTTGAACATCACTTGCGCTGATTGGGCCGGTAGGAGGCTTTCCAGCCACCATTCTGATTCACTGTCCCTTTGCATGCAACATTTGCATACAAAAAAACTGTCTCTGTGTTCCTCAAAACCTATGACTGGGCAGAGTAGAGGTTAGCCTGGGCAGGACTAAACTCTGACTAACTCATACCTTTCTACGTTGTTCAATGAGAAATACAAAACAATACATTCATATCATCATTACATTCTTTGGTCATCAGCTTTGGTAGCCCTGAGACAAATTGAAACAACGAATAGAAGATACAGTACACATACAGGGGTTGGACAATGAAACTGAAACACCTGTCATTTTAGTGTGGGAGGTTTCATGGCTAAATTGGACCAGCCTGGTAGCCAGTCTTCATTGATTGCACATTGCACCAGTAAGAGCAGAGTATGAAGGTTCAATTAGCAGGGTAAGAGCACAGTTTTGCTCAAAATTTTGAAATACAAGCAACATTATGGGTGACATACCAGAGTTCAAAAGAGGGCAAATTGTTGGTGGACATCTTGCTGGCGCATCTGTGACCAAGACAGCAAGTCTTTGTGATGTATCAAGAGCCACGGTATCCAGGGTAATGTCAGCATACCACCAAGAAGGACGAACCCCATCCAACAGGATTAACTGTGGACGGAAGAGGAAGCTGTCTGAAAGGGATGTTCGGGTGCTAACCCGGATTGTATCCAAAAAACATAAAACCACGGCTGCCCAAATCACGGCAGAATTAAATGTGCACCTCAACTCTCCTGTTTCCACCAGAACTGTCCGTCGGGAGCTCCACAGGGTCAATATACACGGCCGGGCTGCTATACACGGCCGGGCTGCTATAGCCAAACCGTTGGTCACTCATGCCAATGCCAAACGTCGGTTTCAATGGTGCAAGGAGCGCAAATCTTGGGCTGTGGACAATGTGAAACATGTATTGTTCTCTGATGAGTCCACCTTTACTGTTTTCCCCACATCCGGGAGAGTTACGGTGTGGAGAAGCCCCAAAGAAGCGTACCACCCAGACTGTTGCATGCCCAGAGTGAAGCATGGGGGTGGATCAGTGATGGTTTGGGCTGCCATATCATGGCATTCCCTTGGCCCAATACTTGTGCTAGATGGGCGCGTCACTACCGAACCATTCTTGAGGACCATGTGCATCCAATGGTTCAAACATTGTATCCTGAAGGCGGTGCCGTGTATCAGGATGACAATGCACCAATACACACAGCAAGACTGGTGAAAGATTGGTTTGATGAACATGAAAGTGAAGTTGAACATCTCCCATGGCCTGCACAGTCACTAGATCTAAATATCATTGAGCCACTTTGGGGTGTTTTGGAGGAGCGAGTCAGGAAACGTTTTCCTCCACCAGTATCACGTAGTGACCTGGCCACTATCCTGCAAGAAGAAGGTCTTAAAATCCCTATGACCAATGTGCAGGACTTGTATATGTCGTTCCCAAGACTAATTGATGCTGTACTGGCCGCAAAAGGAGGCCCTACACCATACTAATAAATTATTGTGGTCTAAAACCAGGTGTTTCAGTTTCATTGTCCAACCCCTGTATATGTATATATATGAAAGGAAAAAGAAAATAATAATAATAATAAAACAAGATCATGGTTCATAGCTCATGCATCCAACTTCCATTAGGCACTGGAACCTGCCTGTGGTGGTGCTATGAACCGTGGGGGAATGAATGTGAGGGAATCAATCCTGACTTGTAAACGGTTAACCTGCCTGTATGCGGTGTGTTATCTTTAACAAAACCAACGTTTAAAACAGGTTTAGGCTTAAACCATTAGCTCTTCCAAATGGTGATGGGGTTTAATATAACTCCTGTCTCTAAACTATCTAGATGCGAAAAGAGGGAGACAAGAATAATTGAATTGCAGTACTCAGGCTATAAGCCAGGTGTTTTTGTGGAGGTTGCAAGGCTGCCCAGGCTACTCCTAATAAAGAAATCAAAGAAAATAATAAAAGATGGGTATTACTTTGTGGAGCAATTCTTCAGGGCTGCCAGCGTGAGGGGGAGAGGAGGAGGGGGGAAGTTGGAAGTTAACGTGCGTCCACGGTTAACTTCGGGAAGAGCGGTCAATCTTTGTCCTTTGGCCTCCTTGGCGAAAGGGAAAAATATGATCTGACTGTCAGCAGTCGACTAGAACAAAAACAAGGTGGCGATCCGCCTCCTTGAAACTCCGTGGTTTTTTGGTTACGTGTTAAACTAACACCTTCGATCGGTAAAGTTGAAATTTCTGGCCTTCTTATTCCAGGAATTTCTGTCATGAACGTTCTTTTCGTTGGCCAACGGGAGAATGTACGTCCACTCGGGATCTCGTCTCCAGCGTTGCTGCTCCAGTTGCATGGTCACCGTGTCGAGGTCCCCAGCTGAAAAGCAAGGTTTAAAGTGTACACCTTCCATATATAACCTCGTGTGACGTCAGAACTCTTGTGACGTCAGACTTGGGACGTCCCCCTCCTACCAGCCGCAGTGCCCACTGGGATTTGTAGTGGCGGACAATACTGGATACAAAATGGCCGATGATGTCGGAAGGCCTGGTGGTGTCCAGCAATGTGTAAATGGCCCAATATTCAGCAAACAAGTGGTCTAACACATTTCAGGTGACCACGTCATGAAGCTCATGGAGAGTATCCCAAAGGAGCAAAGCAGTAATCAAAGCTTAGAGTGCCTATTTTGAAAATCTCAAAAAATAAAATGTTTAGTTATTTCACCCTTTTGTTTACTATATAATTCCAGTTTTGTTGCCTCTGGTGAGATTCTAGAATACATATAGTCATGAAAAAAAAGACCCATTAAGTTAAACAATCTATCTAAAACTTTGATTGGAAGTCTATATAGCGCCTTTCGAGTCATACCGACCACTAAAAGCAATTTACACATTGTCAAAATGAGGTGAGATCTTTCCATGTATCCATCCAGAAATTAATTAAACCCTCATAATTAGATCAATGACATATACAGCAGTAAATGTTCACATTTTAAAGCAATGAAGTCTGGGGGGTCCATTTGGTGTATGTTTTAATTCTTTCTTTTGCAGAAGTGTATCACTATGATTAAGTTTAACAACAATCACATATGATGAAATGAGAGCCTAATCTTTAGAGTATCAAATAGATAATGGTCATATAACATGGATAAATGTCATGAAACAGTAAAATTTGTATATCGTCGCACTCTGGAACTAAGGACTGAAGAGGCCTGTATGGTGTCACACATTAACTGTGACTTTCTTATCTTTTTCAGAAGTAGAAAACTGCAAGTATAATCAAAGAAACATGTATGATGATTTTCTATTTTTCTACAATTATTAAATGTAATGAGGAGGGGTAATGTTTATCAATTGTGATGTATGAATAAAAATGAAGTGATGTTTTTTTTGTTTTTTTTTTGCTGTAACTGGTGTGAGAGCAAGAAGCAGAGAAATACTGTATTAGAAAGCTTGAAGCTGAGCAGATAAGGAGGGCACCATGGACTGGGAGTCATAACATTAGGACAGGAGGGGCAGAGGAGAGCCAGTATCACGGGAACTGGGCATGGATGGAATGTCAATGAGCAAGCTCAAGTCATAACAAGCATGGGACCGAGAAACGAGAAGTCAGGTGCACGCTGTTTTCTGTCAGTCTGAAGTTCGAAAAACAGGCAAAAGTCATGGCACCAGGATGGGAGTGGGAGTCGTGAAGGTCGAAAAACAGGCAAAAGTCATAACACAGGGAGCCAGCTGCGGGCTGTTTACGACTCTGTCTACGGAGGCTGGGAGACAGCACTGAAAAGTCACGGTGACCACGTAACTCAATGATGCGAAAGCTTGCCCGGCAACAGGGGATGAGCAGTGAGGCTATCTGCAATATAAAAACTGTGCCAAAGAAAGAAACAGGGTTGTTTCCTCGCAGAAGACCAGCGAAAAGATCGGACGGAGAAAGAAGCTACAGATGAATCAGAAGACCGGAGACGTAGCCCCGCTGACAGTTTTGCATTATAAAGAGGATCAACCCGCGTGCCCTGAGAAGAGCTGCAACTCAAAATTGAGAATCTGAATTTCATCTGTTGCATTTTTACCAAGACAACTGAAGTGAACTTGGTTAGTGAACAACTGATTGCTCTAAGTTTCAGGCTACTGGAAGTCCTGAACCAACTTTAATTACACCTCAAAGGTTTCCTTCAACTATTCAGCCTCTGGAAGCTACCAACTTTTGAAATATACGCCAACAAAGTTTCTGTTTTTTAAATTTTTAAATTTTTTTAATTATTTAATTTTTTTCCAACTTGACCATCGATACCTCGAGCATCAGCGCCTGTCCACTTGGAGGAAGAGAAATGGAGACTTGCCTTGCACCCAAGAAGAAAACCACTCTTGCCAAGTAAAGAAATCATTCCATTCGGATCCGTGGTGAGCCTCTGTCTCCAAAGCCTCTTCAGCCTTACCAGTTTCAGCATTAGGGAAAGATAGGTTAGGTTAATTGATTTATTTATATTATTCAAATTATTAAGTTTTGCTGATTTTTAAGCTGTTACTGACCCCTGCTAAAACATTAATTAAAGAAAGCATATAAAATTCTAGATTTATTATGGACAGTCAATTATTTGAGTCACCTTATTTTCGGGTTTTTCGTTGGTGGTAAAAAGTCTTGTTGCCTGGTTCCAAATGATTTTAGGAGGTTTTTATAGATTGCCTTAAGCCAAACTTGTTAAAACAATGCCCTTGGGGCTTGTGCCAAGCCACTAAAATCAACCTAACCCATATAACAATTGCAAGTTGTAAAATAGGGAATGAGCAGCTGTTAACAGAAGTGACTGTCGAGGAGTGGATGACTGCTGTGGGCTACTCGGTCGTCCAGACCAGTTGAAGAAGTTGAAGAAGTTGAAGAGACTTGCAGGCTGTTAGAGGTTAGGCGTGTCATTTCCCGACACCAGCTTAAACAGATTTTCCAGTAAACCTGCTTACTAAGACCTTCCAGGTTTAGGGAAGTCCGGACCTGTTAGATGGAGAGCTGGATTGAGCAATCCCCTTAGAAATAGGGAAGTAGGAGGGAGGGGTTAGCTCATCAGACAACGAAAGGTGGCGCCCGAACAGGGACCCAGACGAGAGATAGAGGGGTCCCAGATGAAGGATGCCCAGCAGAAGGACGTCTCTGCCTAAGCACCCCGGACCGACAGCCTGAAAGTGACTGATAAGGCCGTCAGTCACAACCCTCGCAGTAACTGCGTAGCGTGCAGGTGAGGATAGGGCTTTATTGAGGGTAGACTGACCAGACCCAGACAGTAAAGCTAGTAGCCAAATACTCTGAACCCATCCCTACTCGAAGGTACCCCGAGAGGCTTTGGAGACGGACAACTCGAGACGACAAAGACATAACGATTGACGAAGAGATTGTAACGCAGGAACTGACGGAGCGGGAGGCTGAAGGACCGCTCCCGTCAGCAGAACAACCAACATCAACACGATTAGAGCTACACCGTGTCCTTACTGAGTTGCTGCTATATGGGGACGGATATTCAACATGGACTTCATCAGTAAAGAAAATGTTCCTCAATTCCAACCAAGAGCAATCAGAAGACACACTAGAAAGTCAGCTAACAAATCACATCCAAAGTGATGAAGTATACTACTGTTCAAAGATAAAGCATGGATCAAGACGGGTCATGATACCATGCCCCAAGGCAGTCCAGAAGAAGGAAGACGTTGGTGGACAGTGTTCCTTAAACTGTGGGGACCGGGGGAAGCTGATCTAACTGTACAGTCCATCCGAAAAATATGACTCAATTGTCAAGATGGTTGCCAGTGAGTCTGGACTGAATGGGTACCTCACAAACCCCACTGCCAGAGCCACTGCAAGACTAAAAGAGTATGAAGCGGAAATCAAAAAGATAACCCAGTTCAAAGAAAAGATCCAAGCCGTCCAAGAAGATGACAAAGAAAGCTTAATTGAAGAGGACAGTGAAGATGGCAGACAAGAACAAAAACTCGACCACAGAACTGATTCAGACATACCAAGTTATGACATAACAGCAGATACAGAGAGTGATGAAGAGGACAACAGGTAAGAACAGGAGCAATACGAAGGAAAAGATTAACTTAGCCAAAACCCGTTTGTCACCCCCTTCATCGCGAAACCAAGAGGCGACCTCCTCCAATTACTTAAACGAGACAGAGAAGAATGGCAAGAGACGGTCAGACAGGGAGCCTTGTTGTCAGCGGCTGCCGACCGGCTTGACGCAAGCATCAAATGTATGGTTAACACCACAAGCCACAGAGAGCAAGACCCCCGCAAAAAGTATAGTAAGAAACCTTTCCTCCCAATTTGAACAAGAGGCCGAAGAGAACAGTACCAAGAACCAAAGCAGAACGACAAGAAAGACAGATGTTAAAGAAGAGGAGCCAAGAAAGGTTACTCAAAAGTCAGACAGAGTCACAATGAGGAGAGTTCTTGACCTGATGCCACCAGATGCAAGACGGATTTCCCTCTTAAATGAGACTGGACTCTACCAGGTTATCGGAGACCCCTGGGACACTGAGGGAGATGGACTGCTAGTTCTCACAAATGACAACTTCAAAAACCACAATACTAAATTCAGGGAAAGATTGAGGACCCAGGCTGGAGAAGATTACAAGAGAGGTTTGGGAGCTGAGAAGAGAAGTAAGCCAAAACAAAGCAAGTACTCTCCCACACGTGCGGGCAACCACCGGAACCACAGTCGCCTGGATAAGGCCATCATGCACTTCGGGGGGGGGTCTAGGGCCTGGGTCCCCCGCTTGCGCCACTGGGGACCGCCTGATGGTGACGAAGACTTGGAGGCTACGGCAGGGGTCCGCAACGCCTCCCCCCTGCAGACCCGGTATCGTTTCCCTGCTTCTTGGCTGCTTTAGGGCACCGTCTAAGAAGATGTCCTGGTTGGCCACAGCCCCAACAAAGAACAGGGATTGCAGAGTCCCGTGCCGACTGCAGAGACACAGCTCGAACTAGCTCTGTCAACTCCGAGACCCACGCCAGCTTCTCCTGGTTCAGGACCGTCCCCTCCATAGATCTGCACGCGGGTGGTTGTCCTCTCTGATCGCCTCCTGCTGCTACGCCAACCAAACACTCCCTCTCCACTGCCAAATCCAACGCAACCTACAGGGAGGTTGGGAGCATCAGCTGGACTTGCACCCGCAGCTCTGGAGGTTTCAGCGCTCTGACGAACTGATCTTTCGTTACTTCATTCTGCACACCTGAGGGCAAGTGTGCGTAAGCTCTGCGTGTGAGGCTCTCAATGTCATTAGCCAACACACGCAAAGGCTCACCTGGCAACCTGTTCCTGCTGATGAGTTTATTTTTAAAGATGTCAGGCTGCACACAATGCCCAAAACGCCTCTTTAAAGCTCCGACCAGGGCATCATAGTTCTTTCTGTCCTCGGTACCGAGCAGTAGCAGGCAGTCCAATGCATCATCCTGCAAGCAGAGGGCTAGCTGCAAGGCTTTATGCTCTACTGTCCATCTTCCTGCCTGAGCCAGCAGTTCAAACTGTGCATGAAACGCCTCCCAGCTTGACTTACCGGCGTACTTAGGCGTCTTCAACGGAACAGCAATGTTATGGTAGCTGCCGCCGCCGTCATGACTCTTCACCGCTCCTTGGAACAATGGCGTCGCTGTGCGCGGTTTCTCATCGGCACCCAGACCCGCTTCAGCAGCCAACCTGGACGTGGCGCCGCGCAGAGAAGCTCTTGCACGATCCAGCTTTTGTAGCTCTGCGTTCCACGCCTCACCTTCCTCTTCTCTTTCTGACTTGACTCTCACGCTGGGAAACACGCCGTCCATGACGCTGTTGTAGCGGCTACCGGAGATGGCCAGCTGACACTGCTCACTCGTCTCACAGCTCTGATCACAGATGGTTTACTTCTGACACCAGTGTAATGACGCCGACATGGTGTTCCGTTGAACTGGGTTTTTTATTCAAACACAACAGTACTAACTGCCAGTCTCTAGGCTGCCTACTTCCCTCCTCCTTTTTTCGAAACCCGCCCTCTCTCTACCACTTGGCGGTTTCCCCGCCCACATGACCAGCACCACAAATGCAGCGTAAATCAGCAGAGGCATACATAAACAATATCGCAACCATGAGAACATTACACATAACAACAACATGAACCCCGAACAGAACCCTAAAACACAGAGTCGTTACAATATATACAGTTGGGTCCAACCATGGATTACAACATTTAAAGGCCAGTTTTATCTTTTCTGGAACTTCCAAACTAAATCACAATAACCTACTCCTAACTCAGGCAGGAACAGGAGTAGTAATAGCAGACTTCCCGTGATGTCACTGAATAAAAACCCCGCGTTCCAACAAACAGACCTCTTCTACACAGGTCCCCAGCGAAGCTGGAAGGAGAGATAGCTTGCTAATGTCTCTGTTGGCAAACAGACAAGACTCTTCAAACTGGATCCTAGAGTGTCATACGATCATGGGATCATATGCACAAAGTTACATAGGAATGAATTGCTGTTTGTGGTGGTATTTTAAAGGTATGTGTTTGATTCTGACAACAAGCTATAAGCTTCTTTTGTTAGCTCCAACCGCTAACGGCTAAGAACATGTGATCACCCACTATGAGTCAGCTGAAGATCATTTACCCAGAAAGGCTGTTAGTTTCCGGTCTAAGAATAATATTTCCCTAAATATTTATTTACTAAAGTGATAACTAATTAAAAACCACTAACACCATTTACTCAGAAAGGTTGTTGGTCCTCATTCAAAACAATATTTCCTTAAATATTATTTTAAAATTTCCTTAATAATATTTCTTAAAATAGTATTGTACTAGACAAAGCCAGCTAACTAAACACCACTGAGAATCAGTCATCCAGATCATTCTTTACTATATTATTTTATTAAAATAATATTTTGTCTGATGTTGCAATGTGATAGGTCACTTGAAGTTAGTTCCAAGACTAACTTAACCTCATTTCCAGATTCCTTAAGATAATCCTTGGTTCTGAAACATAAATAACATTGCATGGTAATGTTGCATCACTCTTTTGGTCATGGTTTTCAACCATCTTTGATTCACTTGTTTATATTGTAGATAGCCCATTAGTCTTCCTTATTCTTTCATTTTGCTTGGTAGTTTAGTTGGGTTGTTATAGCTTAGCAAAGAGTTTGCTAATTGAATTATGTTTGACTTTGAGTTGACTTATTTTTGTTAATAAATTCTTGTATTTTTAAGAAATTGTTTGAATTGATTCTGTGTGCGTACAGAGTTTTGCTGTTCAGTAATGCCAGAGATTGGCTCATCCCTTTCAATTATGTACTAATACCACCGCCTTATGGGGCTGGGATTCACAGGACAACCCTTAACAGACCGAATTATTATTTAATAAAATAGTATTAAAATAGTATTAGTCAGTCAGTCAGTCATTTTCTACCGCTTTTTCCATAGCGGGTTGCGGCGAAGCCGGTGCCTATCTCCAACAGTCTATGGGCTAGAGGCGGGGCACACCTCGGACAGGTCGCCAGTCCATCGCAGGGCAACACACAAACAACCATGCACACACTCATTCATACACCTACAAGGGCAATTTAGAGAGACCAATTAACCTAACAGGCAGTCTTTGGACTGTGGGAGGAAGCCGGAGTACCCGGTGAGAACCCACGGATGCACGGGGAGAACATGCAAACTCCATGCAGAAAGACCCCCGGCCGGGAATCGAACCCAGGACCTACCAACTGCGTCACCGTGCAGCCCATAGTATTTAAAGTATTAATTTTAAATTATATTTTCATATTCATAATCACAACATTTTTTAATTGGTTCTCTTTTTTCCTCATTGTATCCTTCTGTCACAATGCCTGTGGTTTCCTTGTATTTCAGTCCAATACCCTGTCCATGCTCTGAGCTCTGTTCGTGTGTGCCAGAAAGTTTTTTCTACTTTCACTTTTTCATTAAACCATTTTTACTCACAATTCTGCTACCTGTATGCTAGTTGGTCTAGCTTTTGCCTCACAATCATGACAGTTTTGTAAATAAAAATATATTTTATCTTAGTTGTGCTATTTTCAACTACTGATGTTAAAGAGTTCACCGTTAATTAATTTTGTAATGACTATGAACATTAAACACGTGATCTTCTCTGGGTTTTCCTGTTAGTATTTGTATGTTAAGTGCCAATTTTTCACCATTCAACTTAAATAAATAAGAAAAAGCAACAAATACACACAAAAAGAATATTTGATAGTTTTTAGTTTTTCACATATGGTAACACACAGATGTCCAACTGTGGCCATGTTTAAACACTGTAAGAGCAGTCTATTGAACTAACTTAATTTATGGATGACATTTCAACTCTAGTCCTTCACTCCTTTAAAATGCAAACTACACAAATGTAGTAATTAAATCACTCCCTGACCCATTTGTTTACCATGTGGACTGTTCAGGTAACTGTTATATGTGAGCTTTTTATAACAGTAAGAGTTTAAAGGTCTGAATGGTTGTCCAGTCTCCTTGGCAGAAGAGTCAAGGCTGCACTGTGTACATTTAAAACCAGCTCTGTGGATCAGGGTGTGCTCCACTGAACAACATAAACTGGTGTAACATAAAATTTACATCTTTGGTTGACTCTACTCTAGGTTTTTTTACAGATGAGTACATGGAGGTCAGGTTACTAAGAACACATGGTATGCATCTATAAATAAACATTCTGAAGTAAACTACCACTCAAAGCACGCACTAGGCAAATAATAGCGTGAGGTAAACCACAATCACAGGAAGAAAAAGATGTGATGTCTCTTCCTCTGTTCTACCATTCATTTTCTAAACTTTTCTTGAAAACTCCTGTCTGTTCAGAATTTTAACATCACAGGCATCAATAGTTTTTACCATCAATAACATTTAGAGATGTAGATATCTTTTCATGTCCTCTTTTTCCTGTGACTGACTTATGTTGTTCAATGTCGATTTTATGTAACCTCAGATCAAACATAATCTTTGACCTTTATATTTAATTTCCTGAATTCCTCAGTTACAAGAACATTTCCTGATGTGTCTGTTGGAATGGGAGGATGTGTCTTAGGGAGGACCTGTAAGGTTGAACAGACATGCAAGGGACAGAACCCTAAAGACAATGACATTGTGTTTATTTTGCTGTTAAACAGACATGAGCCAGTGCCTCTCATATTCTGATAGAAACTAAACCCCAAATTAACTTTTTTTTTGCAGATAAACTGTATAAATTGGGCCTTAGAGTGCTATTTTTATGTTAATGTGCATATTTTTTTTACATTTTCATTTAAATTTGATTAATTCTGCAATATTTGTCAAAAAACCGTCCTAGTGGTGCCCTCTTCAGTTTGAACAGTGGCTACTGCAGTTGAATTTTCCAATTGGTTCAAACGGACCAGCTTTGTACTTCTTGAATTGATAAGGCTCAGGCCCGCTGGGCTCCATAAAGCTTAAGGTTACAAAAAATCTTTCACAGGGTTTTCAGTCAAGGAAAAGATGAGGGGGGCTTGAGGTACCGCAAAGGACGACACTCAGGCATCGAATGCTCAGCAACCCGCTCCTTAAAAAGCTGCCTTAATGAGCCTGATAGCTTCCAGGTGTGAAACGGCAGCACGCAGCTCCATCCTCCAACTGAACCTGCTGAAAAAACCAAGACAGAAGAAAACACACAGACAGATCCGATAGTTGTAAAAGTGTATTTTTGACTCCAAGAGCAAATATGTACCTCTCTGCAAGCATAATGTGTCATGAATGGTTTTAGCAAGGACTCAGGCACAAACAGCGGCAGAGCAATGAAGCTAGTAATCTTTAACAAAAAATAAACAGACTTGCAATGTTTGCATAAAGGAAACCACTAGAACGTACCTAAGAATTTGTCTTTGTTGCCTTAGACCCTGTTCCAGTTCCCTAGTCCTGAAGATCAGTTCCTAGCTTTGTGGATCCTAGGAGGAACCCTTTGTGTGGACCCCCTTCAGTCTCTACGTTGCTCCTACCAAGGCTCCAGGAAAATGCTGCCATCCTCGCTTAGCCATTCCGCTACGCTCCCCTGCCGGTCCACCCTCCAACAGCATGATGGCTACTCCAAAGACCACCACCAGTCTCAGCCTCTGTGGGGTGCTCATTTGTCCCTGGACAAACTTCATCCCCTGCTGAAGTAAGCTCACACATTCATTCTGCTGGAATAGCCCATTCTATCAACCAGACCCATAACCCCTCTCCTCTCATCCTCCGCATCCAGACCGGTCCTGCCAGAGCTCGACAGTTCTCTCCTATTCTCTAGTCTGTTTCAAATAAATCTTTTTAAAACTTTATCTGCATCCATAGTTCTTGCTTGCTCCACAGTCCATTGTTCACAATGACACATACTGTACCTCATGAATGTATTAATATTTTTGTCAAGTTACAAATTACAAGGTTTTAAATTTGAAAATAAACAACAAAGATTTAAATCTGAAAGGTGTGGCAATCATTTGTTTACAGTCCCATATTTTAGAACCTTTTAATTAAATGCAGTTGAACCAGTGCAAGGAGAAGTTTAAATCAGGGTTAGACTAATGTCCCAAGCTTTGAACTTCTCACAGTCCAAAATGTAGAGTGTACCACAACTGCAAACACCTCAATATATGGTTGTCCACCCAAACTGACAAAACCACAACTCAGATGGACATTAAAAACATGTGAAATAAAGGGTGACAAAGTCACTGAACTTCTGGCCTACATCCAAAATGCTATGTGTGGTGAAAATTAAAACATCCCCACCGTAATAAATGGTGGTGGCAGTTTTTCTATAGGAATGCTTTTCTTTACCTGGAACAGGAAAGCTGGACAGATTTAACAAGAAGATGGATGGAGCTAAATACAGGACAATCCTTGAAGAAATCCTGTTTGAGGTTGCAAAAGACTTGAGAACTTCCTGGAGAGGGTGGACCTTCCAGCAGTACAACAACCCTGAACATACAGCTAGGTGCATTTAAGAAGGGAAACATTCTAAACGTTGCATGACACTGGCCCTCGAGGATTGAAGTTTGGCACCTATGACATAACAGATCCTAAACAGATATTCAAAGCAACAATTTTTATCAAGATAAAAATGTAAAGTTTATTGCTGAATAACTAAGTTTTGCAGGTCCATTGCAATGCCATGTGTACAGTCACTCTCTATTTTATAAACTGAAAGTTTCTGTTCAGATGAAAAACAGATAACCCGTACCTTACTATCTATCATCTTCAAAAGGCCTTGTTCTGTTTTATTATTTAAGACTAAATGTTATCTAGGAAAATACAATAAATGATGTCTTTGAACTCTAACACAAAGTACAATTTAAAAGGGTCTGCACACCAAGCAAAACATTTCAATTGAACAGTTTACATATTTTAAGTACAGCAATACTTATATTTAGACTTCAGCAGACCAATGGAAAACGTTTACAATGAAAGCTCTCGATTACTTGTTCTCTTTTTTTGTTTGCTATTTTCCTTTTTCACGATGTGTCTGAAACCAAAATATAAACCACAGAATATAATGTTCCATTCGGCCAGCCAATCAGCTGCAACATTTCCTTTAATGGAAAGGTTTCAACACAACATCAGCACATCCACCAGTAAAAGCTGTGAAACTGCCCATTAGCTCCAGGTCAACATCAACCATGAACCAGCTACATGTTGTTCTGGGGGTTTTCTTTGGTAATTTAATATTTTTTTAAATGACTGGATAGCATTTCACAAGAAACTTAATTCACAAAGTTTTATTGTTGTTCTACTAGAATTTATTTTAAGAGGTGTTTTATTATTGTATTTCTGTTCCAGGAGTTGTCTTATGGAGTCATTTGTCCATTTCTACATCAGTGGTGGAGATGACTGCCAGACCAGGAGAAAACATTCTTCTCTATTGTGACTGCAAACAGTCAGTCGGAGTATTCATAGTGTGGTACAGGAATTCTTCACATGAGAACACACCATCTCTTGTTCTAAATGTTTTAGAATCGGAAAACAGATTTCCCCGTTTTAAAGTTCTGAAGAACTTTACTTCTGATTCCTATGACCTGCTGATCGTGCACGCCACTAATTCTGATGAAGGGCTCTATTACTGTGGAACTGTTGGGACACAGGTGGAGAAAGACAAAAATGAAAAAATCTGGTCCAACAAAATTTACCAATACAGCAACATCACCACAATGATCACACTTGGTAAGTACTACTTTCTAATTAAATAAAAAGTGTAAAAGGGATCATAGACATCTAATAATTTGACAGTGTGGAGAGACAGAAAGGTAGAGGAGAAAAAACAAAAGCACTGAGTCTAAAGAAATTTACAAATAGCAAAATCATCACAAGAATTACACATAGTAGTTTTGGCAAAATATATTCTAGAATTGTTAAATTATTTATACAATTTAAAATAATTTTGCTAAATGACTCTTTAGATGCTTCTGATAATATAGCAAAAAGAAAAAGCATGTGAAGCATCATGTTATTATTTATTATTGTGTAACAGTTCAAATTAAATGGAAATAAAAATGTTAATGCGTTGTGTGACAGCTATTCTGTGATGTTCAACTACTGGTATATACTGTAAATTCAAGGTTTTTGACATTAAGATAACTGGGTAACTGAGGAAATGGTTATATAGATGAATATCACTGGAGTAAATAGTGTAAATCTCAAACTCATTTATACGTTACAGTGAAATAACAGAGTATATAAAAAAAAATCTAATTTAATTCTTATTAATTACCCCAGACTTTAATTGCTCAATGATGCAGTTGGTGCCACTTAAAATGAAAATTTTAATGGTATAGTACCAGATCATTGCTGAATAAATGTTAACAAAAGAAAATTAGCCAATGTTTCTTTATTAAAATGTGCCTTTTTATTGGCCTGATGTAATATTCTAATGTTCTTTCATTAGCTGTTCGCAGAAAATCATCATAACTACAGTAAGGAAATAAAGGCTTGTGTGTAATTAATCTACGTAATGTGTGTCACTTAAAAAATAGAGTTACTGAAATAAACGTATCCATAATATTCAAATTCATTGAATATAACTACGCTTCCAGTCAAAGGCTTGGACACACCTTCTCATTTATAGTTTGTCTTTATATTTATTTCTACCTCTGAGGAGTCCTTCATAACTTGGGGCGAGGGTGGCATATATATAAGGCATATATATATAATATATATATATATTATATATATATATATATATATAGATATAGATATATATCTATATATATATATATATAGATATACATAGATATATATATTTTTTTACGTTTCTGGTCTGGCACTCTGAATTGTTATCTGAGTGCAAAGAAGAAGGGATTTACTTTCATTAGTGGAAAATTACAGCTAATGCTAAAATGCTCCGCTTGATATATATTTAAAAAAAACTTTCTTAAAAGCTGCTTTGGGATTATTTCAATTGCCATGGACAGACGAAAAAAAAGGAAACAAAAAAAAAGCAAGAAAGAGAGAGAGGTGTGGCCAAAAGGTAAAAGGGAGAGAAGGAGAAAGGAATAGAGGATAGAAAGAAGGATGAAGAGAATACGAGATAACACCCTAGAAAACTGCTTCTACACCTGCAGAAATGCAAATATAACAACAGCAATGTTACTGAAAATGCACAGTACTAATGAATGCAAGATGTATTAAGTGGTAACTGCAGCTCAATATAGAACATCTGTGTATCTGTTAACACCTAAATCCAAACACATGTGGGTGTGTGAGTGTGCATGTGTATATAATGCTTTGATTCTTAAATATATATCAAATTTAAAAAATGTAAAACTCTGTAAGCATTGAAATAAATTACATCAATTTAGTCTTTGCAAAATGTTTGTGCTCAATGCAGATCCAGATGTTTGTTGTCCAAATATTACCCAAACTATGGAGGACTGTGCTGTATGCTGGAAGCTGTTCTACTCCCTGTGTCCAGTTCTTTCCATTATTTGTGCTCTCATTTCTTCAGCCATGGTTTACCGGAAAACAGGTACTTGCTAATTTTTTCTTTTTTTTTATTTATAGCTTTGTCACAATGACCTGTGGATCCTTACATTTGTTATAAACATTTTGACCTTCTTCCAAAAGCTAAAAAAGCTCAAGATGGCAATAGAAGACAAGACACGAGAAGGCAAACAGGGGAAACTCAGGTAAAAACCAAAACACCATTTATCAGTATTTCCATATACCTTTGAGATCTGATTATGGCAAATCCCTGTCATTACAAACTGACACATTAGTAGAACAGTTTTCTGCTTTGTAGTCTGTCTAAAACATCAATAAACCACGTTTGTCAATATAATTAAAAAAGTATTTTAAATCTTAGGATGAAAATGTTTGTTATGCTGCTCTGGAAATCCATCAGCCATCACAGAGACCAAAGAGGAAGAGGAAAATCCAGACTTCAGACTTCAGCACATATTCTGACGTCAACACATCTCCGGTCTAGGAGATTCACATCACTAATTAATAAAAGCATTTTCACACATACACTGTACTTTCCAGACATGGTTCCGTCAACATGTCTGAAAAAGCAAATATGTGCGACATAAATTCTGGTTGTCTTTATAACTTTTTCTCTATGTAGCAAAGCAGTCCATAAAAAAACGAGGCAATTGTTCTGAATCTTTTATTCAGGTAAAATTTTCTGTTTTACCCAAATTCCATATTTTGTCCAAACAATAAATTAGAAAAGTACCACCAGTTCAATTAATTTTAGTGCAATTTAAGAAATGCAGCAAAACTTCTTTCAGATAACCATACCATTATGTGTTTATTCAACACGTTCTCACTCCCAACTCGTCACATTTGGACGCTTGGTCAGGCTCCCTCTGCGTCACAGATTGACGCATCGGGTAGCCCCTTCTCGTCATTATTTGACGTGCAGGGTGCTCTCATTGACTGTTATTGAGCTCCCTGAACGTCGGTAACTGACGATAGGGGAACAAGGACGACGAGTCCGTTATAATTATTTGAAAGGCATAAAAAAGTGCTTAAATCCATGCACAGCTGATGTATCTGGAAGTTTTTTTTAACAATTTAGAACATTTTACTTAAGCTGTAAAAGATGCTGTCCTCCGGTTTTCCGAATTAAGTCGTGATTTTACCTTCCGCTTTGGATGGCTCTTTCTTTTTTTGTGTGTTTATTTTAACATAAACATACATAATTTAATATGGTAGAATTAAACCAGAGTCAAAGATGTCATCGTAACATCATGGTTATAAATAAGGCCTTATTTTTATTTTAACATAATACAAAATTAAAACAAAGAATACAGTAGGTGGAGGCTTTGACGTTACACACTCATGTACAGTAGGTAGCGGTGTGTGCCGCTGAGGTCGTTTGCAATCCACCAATATTAACATGAAGTTAATGTTTAAGAAAAAGAAGATGCCATCCGCCAAAAAAATCCAAGAAGAAGAAGAAACTGACGTCATCGCATGCTTCAACTGCACCCGGGTGAGTACAAACCTGAATCTGTCAATTTTCTGGACTACAAAACACAAAAAACTTCTGAAGTGTTACTTTACAAAGTTGCTGTTGATAGTTTTACGAGTTAGTGGTGGCTACCCACTTGTTTGAAGCTTTCTCTTTTTTTCCAAAGAATAAAATAGGCTTATAGCCTATTGCTTCAAGTATCCGCACCTGAGATTAATAATCCATGACATAAATTTCTTAAACCCACCATGTTATTAGAGCAGAGTTTTTTTTTATCTTAGCAGAATATTTGTAAAATATTGTTTCATCTTGTCAAAAGCATGTATGCTATTTGGTGTTAACATGTCAACATCTTCATACAATCCATTACACATGGGTCAAGTCAAAGGAGGAAGGTAAATGTAACAACAGGATGTTATGTGCAAATAACAGATTACATTGTGATCATTTAAAATAAGGGATTAAATGAAAAAAATAGGTTTTCAGTCAAGAACTTATACTTACTGCAATACGTGCAGAATCAATTATTCGGCCAACATTTCTGTTTTTTACAACAGCTTGTCCCCACTTCCCTATCCAATGATTGTACTTTTTCATTTAGGTTTTTTTTTGTGGAAAGGCTTTCAAAGCAAACACAGCAGGTCTTTCTGTTTGCCTGATTGGGAGTCTGGCAAGATGCGCAGGGCTTGAATTTGGGGCGTGTCATGTTTAAGGACTTCTGGCAAAGTGCAAAAAAATGATACAAAGACAGCTGATGGACAGACAAAACAAACAAACAGAACAATCCACAAAAGACAAAAGAAAATAGGCCAAGACACTGAGAGAAGGACAGGAGACACAAAAGAGGGACAAAGGAAAGACGGATGACAGAGGGGCTTTTTAAAAGTGCCTTTTTTTTTCGAAATTGTCTCAGAGCTTGGTTGACTGTGTGCAAATGTCGGATTTTACTGAGAAAAGAACCTGTTTGGGAGCAAAAAAAAATGTTTAGGAATTTCCGTAGAAGCTCTTCATCAGTTTTGCCACAGTAATAGACAGCAAAGACAAGTTGGAGAGGACTTTGGCTGTGCTGATGGCAAAAGTTTGATTTGCCTTTAAACCTTGTACGGTACATACAACCCTATACAATGAAAATCACAGTGATGTGAGCACATCCAGTCACGCTCAGCTGGGAAGCTGTCAAAGCGTTTGATTTAAATGCAATTGAAAGAGCATTGCTATAATCAGTTGGTTTCCAGAGCGGCCTTGACAAACGAAACCTGGGTGGCCTTTGAAGCCGTAAAAGTGGCAACAGCAAGCATGAGTAGGAAACTTCAACCGGGACTCTACCATGGTTAATTAAATGTAATTAAGTAACAGCTAAAGGGTGAAATTTGATCAGCTCTCAGCGGCTACTTTAGTTAGCTTACCGCTCATTTTATGCGGCCAAAATAGGTTAAAAACGTATATCTAAATGTCTTCAGCTATTCACTGTTACCACAGACTTGCCACCACTAACTCGTAAAACTATCAACAGCAACTTGTGTAAAGTAACACTTTAGAACGTTTTGTGTGTTTTTGGTAGTCCAGAAAATTGGACAGATTCAGGTTTGCACTCAACCGTGTGCAGCTGACGCAATGCTCATGATGTCAGCTTTCTTCTTCTTACTCTGCTTTGGTGGATTTTTGGGGGATGGCATCTTTTCTCTTCTTAAACATTGAACTTCATATTTAATATTGGTGGGTTTGCAAATGACCTCAGCGGCACACACCGCTATCTACTGTACATGAGTGTGTAATGTCAAAGCCTCCACCTACTGTATTCTTTGTTTTAATTTTGTATCATGTTAAAATAAAAATGAGGCCTTATTTATAACCATGATGTTACGATGACATCTTTGACTCTGGTTTAATTCTACCATAATAAATTATGTATGTTTCTGTTAAAATAAACACACAAAAAAAGAAAGAGCCGTCCAAAGCGGAAGGTAAAATCGCGACTTAATTCGGCAAACCGGAGGACAGCATCTTTTACAGCTTAATTAAAATGAACTAAATTGTTAAAAAAAACTTCCAGATACATCAGCTGTGCATGGATTTAAGCACTTTTTTATGCTTTTCAAATAACTATAACGGACTCGTCATCCTTGTTCCCATATCGTCAGTTACCGACGTTCAGGGAGCTCTATAACAGTCAATGAGAGCACCCTGCACGTCAAATAATGTCGAGAAGGGGCTACCCGATGCGTCAATCTGTGACGCAGAGGGAGCCTGACCAAGCGTCCAAATGTGACGAGTTGGAAGTGAGAACGTGTTGGACCTGGGATTAACCCTTTCTCCAACCTGAAGCCTGCTGTGACCTCTGACGTCTCCCTCTCAGGCTCACAATACATGTTATATCTCAGTTTTATGGTTACACATGCGAACTGAACTAATAATATGAAACTAAATGATTTTAATTCTAAACAGTTTCAATCAAAAATAAATTAAAGCAGCCTAAGGTGAAGAAAAGCAAACACACATATTGTCATGATTGAATGAAGGTTTTTGAATTTTGTTTTGGGTTTTTCTCTGATTCTGATTATGTTTTTTTAGTTGTGTTTTGGATCTTATGTCTGATCATTGTTTTCCAGGTGGTGCTTTAGTTCTTTACTTAGCTTAGTTTCTTATGATTCCTGCAGTCTGTTTATAGTGCATTTTAGTTTTTCCTGCTTTATCTGTAACATGTATAGGAAGAAACTTGTGCCATCAGAAACTGAAGTTGAATTGCTCTGACTGAATTTGTATTTGTGCAATTTGAAATTAAATGCATTGGTTTGAAAATGAATTTCGCTAAACTGAAACTGAATTTTATGGTTTGAAACTGAATTCATTTGCTTTTAAAATGTATTTTGGTCTATTAAAAATTCAGTTCGGCTACTTTCACTTTCAGTTCTGTAATTCAATTTCAGTTTCAAAATTCAGTTTTTTGTGTCACACATCCGGGTCCTTGAGGATAGCCACAGATTAATCAAACATAGATCCATCGATTTACATTTCACATCAGGTTAAACTTCCTTTACGGCATTTTGAGCTGGAGCAGTGCAGTATTCATGAGCTTGGCGGATGTCAATCACCAAGTCAAATGAACATCTATAAGAAGCGTCCTGTTAACAAATGATGGTCAAACAGTAACACTTATGCTACCTGTAGCTATTAGCTAAACATGCCAGATTAGCATAGTGTGCAACCGGTGTTACGTCAGTCTGCGTTACTCTTGCCCATACCTCAGCATAACTTCTGTTGCCTAGCAACCGTGTTAGCGTCAAGCGCAGAGCTGTGAATCCGAACAAATGGAGCCTGAAGGTTAATAACGCTGTCTCTACTGTATTCAACTTTGTCGTCCGAACAACTTTTCCTCAGCACGGTTCACCTAAGAGGTTAGGTTTGGGCAGAGAGAGAGAAGTAGTTTGGAATGAAATAATCTTAACATTTTTTCGTTTTATAAAGTTTGGTTTTGTTTGTGTTGAAACTCAGCTATCTTAGTGTTAGCAGATTATCTGCTCAGCACATGTGCTCAGTTTGTGTGTTCTGTGTTTGTGTTTTTTTCGTTAAAGTTAAGAAAAACTTTATTTAAAGGGTGATTTTAAACACAGAAGATCGACCATAACGCGCCATCCATGCTTATGCATTTTAACCCTTTTATTAGTGGTATTTTGAAGGTATGTGTGTGATTCTGATGATAAGGTTCTTTTTTTAGCTTTAACCGCTAACAGCTAAGAACACGTGCTTGCCTGCTAAAGATCATTTACCCAAAAAGGTTGTTATTTATTAATAATATTTCCCTAAATATTATTTTACCAAACTTGAAAACAAAGTAAACACCATTAAGTCCATTTCTCCAGAAAGATTTGGTTCTTGTTCAAAATAATATTTCTTTAAATATTATTTTACTAAATAAAGGCAGCTAACACTGTTGAGAATTGGTCATCCAGAAGGCTGGTTTTGTTCAACAAATCATTCTTAAAATGTTATTTTATTAAAATAATATTTTATCTGATCTTGCATTGTGAATGGTTGTCTAAAGGTATACCAATTATTGCCTAAGTTAGTTACAAGACTAACTTAACTTCACTTCCAGATTCTTCAATTCCATTCAATTCAATTCAGTTTATTTATATAGTGCCAATTCACAACACATGTTGTCTCAAGGCACTTCACAAAAGTCAGGTACATACATTACAATTAATCCTAATCATTGAACAGTGCAGTCAGAGTTAGTTATTTATTCAAATTGGATAAAAAAGTTTTTCTGTCTAAGGAAACCCAGCAGATTGCATCCAGTCAGTGACTTGCAGCATTCACTCCTCCCGGATGAACATGTAGAGACAGTGGACAGTCACTGGCGTTGACTTTCCAGCAATCCCTCATACTGAGCATGCATGTAGCGACAGTGGAGAGGAAAAACTCCCTTTTAACAGGAAGAAACCTCCAGCAGAACCAGGCTCAGTGTGAGCGGCCATCTGCCACGACCGACTGGGGGTTAGAGAGAACAGAGCAGAGACACAAAGAGAACAAAGAAGCACTGATCCAGGAGTACTTTCTATGGGAGGGAAAAGTAAATGTTAATGGATGTGGCTCCTTTGGTCGTTTCACCTAGTAAGAAGGAACAGATAAACTCTGAGCCAGTTTTCAAAGTTAGAGTCTGAAGAGAGCACATAGAGTTAGTTACAGTAAAAGCTCAGTCAGTAGCTATGTCTAGGAGAGAGAAAGGGTTAAACACTGAAAGACAGGCCCATGTGGATTATCGGTAGAGGGTGAGCATTAAGTTGTTGCCAGCAGAAGCTCGGACGATGCCCCTCTCCAGAAAGTTGTCACAGGTAGACACAGAGTCAGGCCAGGTGTAGCTTCTAGGAAGAGAAAAGAGAGAGAACAAAGTTAAAAGCTGAAATAACAGCAAATAATGCAAGATTGAAGAGTAGTGTGAGAAAGTAGCGAAGAGGGTGAAAGTGGTCATTATGTCCTCCAGCAGCCTAAGCCTATAGCAGCATAACTACAGAGATAGCTCAGGATAACCTAAGCCACTCTTACTATAAGCTTTATCAAAAAAGGAAAGTTTTAAGCCTAGCCTTAAAAGTAGACAGTTTGTCCATCTAGAGCCCACTGATGGCCATTGTTATACTAAAAACCACAACGTTGGGATAACCCTCTCTCTGTCAGATTGACCATAACCATTGGAAAGAGAGGGGGTCATACAGGTAGCAGAAATGGAGGGTGTGTTTGCACCTCAACCATAACTGGGCCGGTTTAGGCTAAACCTGACTCAATTCAATTCAATTCAATTCAATTCAGTTTATTTATATAGCGCCAATTCACAACACATGTCGTCTCAAGGCACTTCACAAAAGTCAGGTACATGCATTACAATTAATCCAAATCACTGAACAGTGCAGTCAGATTCAGTTATTTATTCAAATTGGATAAAAAGTTTTTCTATCTAAGGAAACCCAGCAGATTGCATCCAGTCAGTGACTTGCAGCATTACCCCCCCCGGGAGAGCATGTAGAGACAGTGGACAGTCACTGGCGTTGACTTTGCAGAAATCCCTCATACTGAGCATGCATGTAGCGACAGTGGAAAGGGAGGAAAAACTCCTTTAACAGAAGAAACCCTCTAGCAAACCCGGGCTCAGTGTGAGGGGCCATCTGCCACGACCGAACGGGGGTTTAAGAGAACAGAGCAGAGACACAAAGAGAACAAAAAAGCACTGATCCAGGAGTCCTTTTATGGGAAGGAAAATTAAATGTTAATGGATGTAGCTTTAGTCGTTTCACCTAGAAAGAAAGAACAAATAAACTCTGAGCCAGTTTTCAAGGTTAGAGTCTGAAAGAGAGAAAGAGTTTTTACAGTAAAAGCTCCGTCAGTAGCTATGTCTAGGAGAGAAAAAGGGTTAAACACTGAAAGACAGGGCCATGTGGATCATCGGTAAGGGGGGTGAGCACCAAGTTGTTGCCAGCAGAAGCTCGGACGATGCCCCTTTCTCCAGACAGTTGTCACAGGTAGACACAGAGTCAGGCCCGGTGTAGCTTCTAGGAAGAGAGAAGAGAGGAAACAAATTTTAAAAGCTGAAATAACAGAAAATAATACAAAATTGAAGAGTAGTGTGAGAAAGTAGCGAAGGGGGTGAAAGTGGTCATTATGTCCTCCAGCAGCCTAAGCCTATAGCAGCATAACTACAGAGATAGCTCAGGATAACCTAAGCCACTCTAACTATAAGCTTTATCAAAAAGGAAAGTTTTAAGCCTAGCCTTAAATAGACAGGGTGTCCGCCTCACGGATTAAAAAAACTGGGAGCTGGTTCCACGGGGAAGGAGCCTGATAACTAAAGGATCTGCCTCCCATTCTACTTCTAGAGACTTTAGGAACCCCCCATAAACCTGCAGTCTGAGAACGAAGTGCTCTGTTAGGAACATATGGAACAATCAGCTCTCTGATGTATGATGGAGCTAAATCATTAAGGGCTTTATATGTGAGGAGGAGAATTTTAAATTCTTCTGGATTTTTAACAGGGACCAATGAAGGGAAGCTAAAGTAGGGGAAAAAATGTTTTTTTTTTAATTTTTATCAGAACTCTTGCTGCAGATTTTTAACAGCTGAAGGCTTTTAACTGATTTTGTGGACATTCTGATAGTAAAGAATTACAATAGTCCAGCCTTGAAGAAAAAAAAATGCATGGACTAGTTTTTCAGCATCAATCCCGGGACAGGATATTTCTAATTTGGGAATGTTCCGGAGATGAAAGAAGGAAAACCCGAAACCTGTTTTAAATGGGTTAAATGACATGTCCTGGTCAAAAAATAACACCAAGGTTTTTTTTTTTATTTTGGGGGTCAATTTTTAATGCCATCCAGGTAAGTGATTGACTAAGCAGTTTCTTTTTTAAAAAACTCCGGGCCCCAAAGACGACAAATTCTGTCTTGTCGAAATTTAGAAGCAAAAATTTAAAGTCATCCCAAATTTTTTTTGTCTTCAAGACATGCTTGTAGTCTATCTAACTGGTTGGGCTCATCAGGATTTTTGATAAGTAAAGCTGAGTGTCATCAGCATAACAGTGAAAATTTTCCCATGCTGCCTGATATTTGACCTATTGGAAGCATATATATAGTGAAGAGAATTGCCCAAGTACTGAACCCTGTAGTACTCCACAGTTAACCCCCGGGGTTTAAAGATGATTTATCATTTACATGAACAAACTGGAAATCTGTAAAAATAAGATTTAAACCAGCCTAGTGCTGTCCCCTGATCCCTACAGCATATTCCAGCCTTTTAAGAGAATATTATGGTCAACTGTATCAAATGCAGCACTGAGATCTAACAGAACAGTACAGACACAGTCCATTATCTGAGGCTAGAAGAATATCATTAGTGACTTTCAGCAGAGCTGTTTCAGTGCTATGATGAGCTCTGAAAAGACTGAAACCTTCAAACAGGTCATTGCTGTGTAAATGCTCACACATTTGATTAGCAACTATTTTCTCAAGAATTTTAGATAAGAACGGAAGATTGGATATCGTCTGTAATTTATTAAGTCATCTCGATCAAGCGAAGGTTTTTTTAAGCAAAGGTTTAATTTACAGCTACCTTTTAAAAGCTTGTGGTACATATCCATTTTACTAAGGATAGATAATCATATCTAAAATGGGGCTGGTAATCAGAGGGAACACTTCCTTAAAAATTTGGTTGGGATTGGGTCTAACATACAAGTTTAAGGTTAGATGAAGCTAATATTTCTGATAACTAGGAAGCTCCACAGGATCCCCAAACAGTCCAAACACAGATCAGGTTCTACAGTTATTTCCAATGTTGTCTCACTTGTTGAGGATGAAGTAATCATCTCTGGGAGATTGTCAAAGATTTTTCTTAATAGAATCATTTTATTTTGGAAGAATCCCATAAAATCATGACTGCTGAGAGCTAAGGGAATGGATGGCTCAACAGAGCTATGACTCTGTGTAAGTTTAGCAACTGTACTAAAGAGTAACCTAGGATTATTCTTGTTCTCTTCTATTAAGGATGGAAATAAGCTGTTCTAGCTTGGTGAAGTGTCTTTTTATACAACAGTAGGCTATTTTTTCCAGATTAAGTAGGAATCCTCTAAGTGTGTAGAGCGCCATTTTCGCTCCAATTTTCTAACACTGTGCTTTAAAGTACACAGCTCTGAATTAAACCAGGGAGCCAGCCTCCTATGAATAATTTACTTCTTTTTCAAGGGGGCTGCATTGTCTAATGCACCACGCAATGATGAAGTAACACTCTGAACAAGAGAATCAATTTGTGAAGGGGAAGAAACAAAATTATTGCCCTCCACTGTGTTTTTCTGTGATAATGAGCAAATTAAAAGTGGAACAGATTCTTTAAAGGTTGTTACAGCATCGTCTGATAATGATCTACTATAATGAAATTTTCTTTCAGGTGTGGAGTACTTGGTTAAATTAAACTCAAAGGTTATTAAAAAATGGTCAGACAGCACAGGGTTGTGAGAAAATATTGTTATGTCTGTACACTCAATGCCATATGTCAGCACAAGGTCCAGAGAATGAAGACAAACGTGGGTAGGTTTGTTAATGTTTTGAGTAAAGCCAATTGAGTCTAAGATACCATTAATGGCTGTATTTAAGCTATCACTTGTCAACATGAGTGTCAAAATGAATGATAAAATCCCCCACTATAATAACTTTATCTGTATTTAACACTAAATCAGATAAAAGGTCTGAAAACTTATCATAAAATTGAGAGTAAGGGCCTGGTGGACGGTACAAAACAACAAACAGAAGTGGTTTTAGTGCTTTGCAATTTGGATGAGGAAAACTAAGGATTAAATATTCAAAAGAGTTGTAGCTATTGATTGGTCTGGGACTAATCAATAAATCAGACTGAAAGATGGTTGCTACTCCTCCTCCTCGCCCAGTATTTCGAGGAATGTGAAAATTTAAATAATAATAACAAAGACACAGATCTGTTTTAAAATAAAGAAAAAACATGCTTAAAAAATTTGATACTGTGGTGGGAAATAATTCCACAGTTCTAGACGAAGGCTTTTTCTTTGCAGAATATTTTAAAGAACATGAGATTGGTTTAATTTTTGTGTGGTACCACTCTCCAATCAGATTCTTTCTTACCTTCTGACACAAAATAACCAACATCTATCCAGTCCTGCAATACAGGTTTGCCAAAGGGATGTGTGGGACAGAGTCTCCTGTCTTGAAAAACTGCAGCTGGTGTGAGTTCAGACAAACAGCGAGCGCAGCTGTATTAGCATTCCAATACAGCATAGAAGTGGTTAGTTTTTCACAAGAAATGTGGAACCAAGCTTTCTCATATTCTTTGTCAGGACTCAAAGACACATGAGCAATACAGTTTAAATCAACAGGTTGCATAAAATCAGAGGAGGGATTAACAGCTGATCTAACCTCCTCCAGCAACTGCTGTGAAAACAATGAATTTTGAACTTTCCATACATAAGCATAATGTAATGCTTGTGTAGAAGACTGTATTGCAGTAAACACTGTTTCAGACTGAGTAGAGACCTTTACTCCCTCTGGAGTAGAGATTAATGTTATTCCAAGCTTGCACATGAGGTCTCTCCCCATCAGATTAATGGGACACAGTTCTGAGAACAGAAAACAATGTCTGAAGGAAAACCCCTCAGGTGTTACGCATGCGATGGGTTTTGTAAGATGTTCCTTCGTAGTCCGCCCTGAGGTTGACATAGAGAAAACATAGTTTCCACTGAGTTTAGGGGGTGTTGGAAACTCATCCACCTTAACAACAGAGGAAGTTGCTCCTGAGTCTACCATGAATGATATTTTCTTCCCTGAGACCATAAGATCAAACATTGGAAAAGCTTTATATGCCTCTGCGGTAAACTGAGCATAGGTTGGAGTGTAATTCTTAAACCTCTGTTCCAAAACTGAAATAGCATGTTGTAATTTAGTCAAGTCATGATTACAGTCATTGCAAAGCAGATTTTCAATGCGAGAAACAGGAAAAGAAGAAGAGGTAGTTTGGATTTGTGTGTGGGTATATGTGTGTGTATGCAGGTGGGAAATGGGAGGAGTAGAGAGAGTGTGTGTGTCAGAGAGGTGTGGTGCGGTACCGCTTTGACGAGACGGCTGTCGCTATGGTGGCCCAGCTTCCCCTTGCCCTTCGCCCAGCTTCATGTCTCAGACGTACGTTTACATCAGGGAGCTTGTCATGCATCTTGGCAATGTCAGAAGCAGCAATTTTATGTGCCAAGATTCTGCGTGTTTCAGCACCAGTGGGACGGTATTCCCTGCAAAAGGCTGTGAATACAGTGGAGAACACTTCACCTAACTGAGCTATGTCAGGGAGAAGTTTGGCAAACACATCAATGTCCTGGGAAGTGCATGATCGGAAAACCAGGTGAGGTCCATCAGGACCCATTACTTCAACCATAGGTGCAGTGATAGTGTGTCCATGAGTTTTCTGTCTGGTATGGATAGATGGGGGGCTGGAACTCGGTCCTGGCAGTGAAACAGAAGAGCTAGAGGTGGTGTGAAGTTCAGCAGATGTTGCTTCAGAGCTCTCTTCCTTCATTTAGAGTTGTTGCTGTGGGTCCGCAGGCGTAGCTGATTTTGGAGAGGCTGTTGGTCTAGCAGAGGAGGTGCTGTCAGGGTGCTGTCTGTTCTCTGTTGATCGGGTGAAGACACCAGTGTCCAGGTCCTGGTCCACCACAGCTGCCAGAGTCGCCAAAGCTCGCACATCAGGGTATAAAGAGTGAGAAACAGAAGAAGAATTAACAGGGGTTTTGGATGTTGAAAAAGTACTATAAGGGGGTGGATTATGAACGTGTATGCCTGCTTCAGATTTTTCAGTAGAGTTTTCAAGAATAGGGGCAGAAATAGAGCAATATAGAGGAATATATCTTTACTGTCATCCTGACTACTTGCCAGTTTAGAATAATTCTTTCTCTGACGCTTCTCAGCTTCCTCTTTCCAACATTGTAAGCATGCCTTATGTTTTTTCAAAGCCTTCAAATCTTTTTGATAAACTCTCTTTTGTCCTTCTAATTTTATCTCTCTCTTGTTTGTAGCCTCCTCAATTTTTGTAGAATAGAAAGATTGAACGAACCATCTGCAGAAAATTTAATTCTTTAACTCATTCATTAATGCACTCTGTGCTTTTTGGTCCATATTTTTTTACCATGTAGTCAAACATTTCTCCCTGAGGAGGAGGTGTCTCCTTAGAACTCGTCAGACCCATTACACACCGGTTAATGGGGGAATATTCCTTAAAACCTGTAGACGTCTCCACAGGAGTTCAAGACTTTCTGGCACCTTGATAGCCTTCCTTCCAGCCAAGTAGCCTTATTCAATCACCTAAGGGCTCCTAATAAATTGGCCAGAAGAGCCTCACTTGACCACACAAAGTGAGGGGACTCTACCAGCGAGCTACTGATCAGTTCACAGTCATAACCACCAAGGGAGAGGACATGGACTGAACAGTTGCTCAACCGCACACAGCGACATCCTTTACGCTGTAGCTTCTAAGGTGGAACAATCCTATAAACACTCACACCCTCGTCCTCAGTAGAAAAGTTTTATAAATTTAAGCTTTCAATTTAATTAGTAGGACCTTTTCAATTTGGTAGAAATTTGAAAATGTTGAATCTGGATATTTTGTTCTAATTTGTTTTTAGGTTTAAACCCAAGCTTGGTAAAACAAATAATGATAGTAATTATTAAATTATGCTAATTCAGGATCTCACCGTCTCTGAGAAAAAATAATCAGGTTCTTTCTGGATTCCAGTGCTGAGTCTCCAAGAACCTCGACGCAAAAGTCCTCCTTCCCTGTAACAGTAAATCGGGGTATGAGACGAGGAAAGTCTTCCAAGGCTGGCCTAGCACTTCTCCGTTGATGTCCTCAGAGGAATTCAGTCAAGGAATCCCGTCAGCAACGCCAAATTGTTGTAGAAAAACGATGATAACCATTCAATCAGCTTTATTAATTTAGCCCTAAGGGAGAGAGATCTTTCAGCATCAGACATATTACTGAGCAGTGCCGAGATCAAATCTGATGAGACAAGTGCTGACCCCTCCTTATATCAGTCTGGTCCTGACACCCCCTTCTAGGAATAGCAGAGGTGAGAATCAATCTAACTTTCACGCAGACATCTCGGCTTCTCTGCAACAATTTGTATGTTGGATCAGGAGGGGTTCCAGGGACAGGAAGAGAAACAAAACCTTTTTTGTTCAGATACATTTCCCCTTCAGCTTGTAAATGCCTTGGGAAGACCAACCAAAGGGTGGCGGAAAGGAGGTTGAAGCTGGCTCCCTGGGGGAGCATTTTGCCCCCCTGTACTTCCCACCCCATCCCCGGACACCTCCCTCTGCCTGCTCCATCACACTACCATTCATGTAGGGCCTTGGGGTGCAGGTGCATCATTGGAGTGCCGTGAGGGTTTACCGTCTCTGCTTTCCCATGGCAGCCTGCTTTTCTTTTTAAATGCACTGTACAACACGCATCAATACCACATTTGAGTGGGTGGAGGTAGGCTTGTAGTCTTTCCACACCCCTTTCGCTGTTTGTTGTCTGGGGTTGGGGGCCGGGAGAATTAGCGGGCCTTCTCAGGGTCTGGGTGGGGGTCTGGTCTTGAGGTTCGATTGGTTGCCCGGGGCCCTTGCCTTGCCGTCGCGTCGCACTGTGTGTTGTCGGGCAGGATGAGGCTTGGGTGCTTGGAGCAGGGCAGTGTGTGGAGCTTCCGCTGTATGGGTGTGTCTCCATCAGCTTTTCAGGGATGGAGCTCAGCTATGGGGGAGTGCCCCTGTGAAGAGGGTATTCATGGCATTTGGGTTCGAGGACATGTGTTCGATATCTGTGTCCTGGTTGGGAGTAGAGACTGACATTTTTTCCAGAATCCCACGGGTCACGGGACGGGAGACAACATTAGTAAAGATCACGTGATTGGGACGGTACAGGATAAAAAATGAACGAGAGCAGACGGGAGCAGGAGCGAACCAATAGGAGGGAAAACAAACTAGGATCAATTGTCTTTGGAAATGTAAAACTGAGACTTTGTTATAAAGTTTAAGAAAAAAAAAACTTGGATCGACCCCGCCATTGTGTAGTTTTTTCCACAGGAAAGTCGCAAATATTACCGAAATTCAGGATAGTTGAATGTAGCTGTGTTTACACACAGTATGCTGCTTGTAAAACGTGTTTAGTCGTAATCAAGTACACCAGTGATTAAGGCACACTTGTGAGGCAAATTCTGGATTGAATCATCCCTGCATCTCTTCATTCGTCAATCGAAAAGTACCGACACGTGTTGAATTGCTTGCATGCACACTAAAGATTTAAGAGCCTTTGCCACAGTAGAGGGGAAAGGCTTCATCAAGGGAAGATATTAAATAAATATGTTGTGAAATAGAAAAAAAATGAATGTACTATTATATGTACAATTTATTTAATACATCATTAAATATTAAGTGTACCACTAATTGCGTCATGTCGTCTTTAAAATTATACTTAATTATTCAGTGGCACATTTAATTGCATAAAAGTCCATTTCATGATATAATGGTACATTTATTGTTTCTAATGATGTATTAAATAAATAAATGGTAGCTTTAATTTAATGGCACATTTAATGTTACATTTCTTTCATGTTACATTTACTTATGAGACATTCACAACATTTATTTATTTAATGATGATTTTATTGTTTTAATTTTGTCCAGTTTGACCCTCCATTCTTGATGCCTGTATAGGAGGTCATGTCAGAATTTGAATCAGGTGTGCTGGAGCAGACACACATCTAAAACTTGCAGGGAAGGGGTCCCTGAGGACCAGGGCTGTGAACCATTGAGGAACAGTTTCTAAATTGTGAAGGTAATGCCTTTTTGCACTTTTGTTCACCAAGTACAGTTCTCTTGCTAGGTGCATTTTTCTTTCGTTTCAGCAATTTGAAACATAAAAGTAATGTCATTGTTCAAAGGAAACAATCACTTAGTAAATTAGTAAAATACAACTATGTACATTTTGTTTATTCAACTAAGATAGGCATGGTCTGTTTCCTTGTTTGATATTTTATTATTTCTTCATTATTATTCTTTTTACTTTAACTGGCCTTTACTACAGCTAAAAACAGGGACCTAACTGGTCCTTCAAAGAAATTGCCAAAAGACTAAATGAAGAATACAAAAATGGGAGTGGCACAGGAGTGGGAGTCGTTCTAAATGTGAGCAGGATGGGAGTGGGAGTCAATTTACCAGGAGTGGGATAGGACAGGATTTTTTTTTTTATGCTGGCCTGGGATTGGGATGGGACAAGACATTTTTCTGTGGGAGTGGGATTGGACAGGAGAGAAAATCAACTCCCGTGTCACCCTCTAGTTGGGAGTGGCCCTGTGGGAAAATTCATGTTGGGGTTCATGGGGGTGGGGAGCTCATGCGGTTGAGATTGGAATTCATTAGGGGGTTGGGACTGTTTCATCCTGGGACGTATCTGCACCTGGACCTGGGAGTGTGGGGAGTGTGAGTGAGTGTATGACGTCCATTGTTGTGTATCTTTACGTTGGTTGCGTGAGTGTGAGTGTTTTTATGTGTACGCATGAGGGTGTGTGATTGAATTCTAGAATTGCGCTGCTCAAGGTGGCAGCAGGTTGGAGTAGCTCTGTTACTTTTGTTTCTGATTGATCATTTTTTGGGAACTCTTCCTCTTGTGGTGGATACAGTTGATTTTTGTTTGGATGACTGTCCTCTCCGGTGTTGGATGCTGTGCAGCTTGGAGGATTTTTCCTAATACTTTTCTACTTTTGGACATTTGTTGTGATGCATTGCCATGGCAACGGGGTTGTTTCTTACAACCGGGAGCAGCTGATTAAGATCTCAAATGCTGAAATAATACTTAAACTACAACCCTAAATCCCTGATGAGTTGAAAAGGAGACGCCGTGGATGAAGAGCAGGAGCTAAGAGAAGAGAGAGAAGGAGGAAGTTCAAACCATCTCTTCTGTCGATTATGATGGGCAATGTGAGATCGTTGGGAAACAAGTTGGATGAACCCCAAGCCCTACAAAGGACCCAGCCTGCTTCTACATGTTTACCTTCAACCATATCAGAAGATGCTGATGCTCCCTTTGCCTCCCCCTTCCACCTGTGTGTCTCAAGAAGTCAGGTGAAGATGCAACTGGAGAGACTGAATCGGAAGACTGCAGGTCCAAATGGTGTCAGCCCTAGAGTCTTGAAGGCCTGTGTAGAGCAGCTCTGTGGGATTCTGCAGCACCTCTTCAATCTTAGCCTGGCCCAGAAGAAGGCTCCAGTGTTGTGGAAGGCATCCTGTCTTGTTCCAGTACCAAAGAAAACTCACCCATCAGTCCTCAATGACTATAGACCTGTTGCCCTGATATCCCATATCATGAAGGTCCTAGAGAGACTCCTGTTGGCCCACCTGAGTAAGCAAACAATAAACTATCAGGACCTCCTTCAGTTTGCTTATCGCTGTGAAGTTGGAGTTGAAGATGCCATCATACACCTGTTTCAACAAACCCACTGTCATCTGGACAAAGCCAGCAGCACTGTGAGGATCATGTTCTTTGATTTCTTCATTGCATTTAACACAATTCAACCTGATTTGCTTTGTCAGAAACTCCAGAAGACTCAGGTGGAGGCCTCAACAATCTCCTGGATCAAAGACTACCTGACAAACAGACTAAAGGGTTATATGTCTAACCAGGTAGTCAGCAGCACAGGAGCACCACAGGGGACTGTACTCTCACCATTCCTTTTCACTCTGTACACCTCAGACTTCCAGTACAAGACAGACTCCTGTCATCTGCAGAAATACTCAGATGATTCTGCAGTTGTGGGGTGGATCAGAGATGGACAAGTACAGGAAGGTGGTGGACCGCTTTGTGGCATGGTGTTGAAACAAAAATCTCATCTTGAATGGAGGTGGTGGAGGAGTATAAATACCTTGTTGTTCACCTGGACAACAGACTGGAGTGGAGATGCAACTGTGAAGCCGTCTACAAGAAAGGACAGAGCAGACTGTACTTCTTGAGGAAGCTTAGGTCCTTCAGTGTTTGCAGCAAGATGCTGCATATCTTCTATAAGTCTGTTGTGGAGAGTGTGATCTCTTCTGCCATCATCTCCTGGGGTAGCAGCATCAGAGCCAGGGACTCAAACAAAAAAGCTCAACAAGCTGATAAAGAAGGCTGGGTCTGTTCTGGGGACTCCTCTGGAACTTTGGAGATCATTGTGCAAAGAAGGATTCTTCATAAAATAAAGAACATTATGGAGAACCCTGAGCATCCTCTTCATGAGACTGTCCTACAACAACAGAGTGTCTTCAGTCAGAGGCTTCTTCAGATCTGCTGTAAGACAGACGCTACAGGAGATCCTTCCTGCCCACAGCCATCAGCATCTACAACAGCTCTTTGAAGAAACCTACATAATATGAGCTACAACAACATTTAATTTCCCTTTGGGATTAATAAAGTATTTTTGAATTGAATTTGAATTGTCACTGTGTGGCCTGTTTTTGTGTCAGGTTGGGTCTTGGGCTGCTCCCTCTCCTGGATTAGTTTAGGCCCCCCATCAAATGTGGGCCATATTGTCTCCACACTCCCTGCCGGTGGCAGGTGTCTCTGCCCGCTGTCTGTATTTGCTCTAAGGAAAATTGAGTAAGTAAGTATGTTCTGGTCCAATGACAGGAATCTCAGTCCAAAGCATCATGGATTATTGTAGTAAGGTGAATGCTTTGCCCTGTCTAATAAATCCCAGATAACCTTTGATTTTCTGCTATAGACAGTAAGTGATGATCATTGACAATGTTCTGTTAAATTCTAGATGCTAAGACAAGGAGTAATCCAGAAGTTTGTTCATTTGCAATTGAAAATGCCCTGCTAAGAGTAGATTAACATAATCATAAAGTTACAGTTTGCACCAAATCGTGTCCAAGAAACACTGTTTAGATGGGATTATGGCCATGTTGGGCCCTGTGGGACCATGATGGATCCAGAGATAAATAATGTAAAAAGAGTCTGGGTATCGAAGTTTGAATAAATATCATAGTCACCCATGAAGAAAATAATGGCAATGCTGAGATGAGAAAGCAGGTCATACTCTGTCTTGCCTTTGTCTATTTTAACACACCAACAGAAAGTGTGTGTGTGTTGTGTGTGTGTGTGTGTGTTGTGTGTGTGTGTGTGTGTGTGTGTGGGTGTGGTGTGTGTGTGTGTGTGTGTGTGTGTGCCACAAAGTCCTGAGTGCTCAAACCAATTAAAGTCATTGAAAATGAACCTGTCACACACAATCCTCCTGAGCCACATCAAAAAAAGTTGAGCAGCATATCTCATGTGGATTTAACTGCAGGGCCCAAAGCTTTAAAAGTCAATTAGCTCTGTCTCATTCAAGGACAAAGTCTGACCACAAAGCAAGTTTGCATGATCTCTTCCTACTGACAGAGAACTTCCTAGTTTTGGGAATACTGCACATGTTTTAGCCTCTGTGCAGTGGTTGACAACATTTGTAATATATTACTGCTTCATATCCAATTATGTGATTAAAACTGTTACATTAAATTATATTTACTGACTTTCCAAAGAAAGCTCAGTTCAGTTTATTTATTTTTGCTTCCCACACAGAAACAAGATATACAGGGGTTGGACAATGAAACTGAAACACCTGGTTTTAGACCACAATCATTTATTAGTATGGTGTAGGGCCTCCTTTTGCGGCCAATACAGCGTCAATTCGTCTTGGGAATGACATATACAAGTCCTGCACAGTGGTCAGAGGGATTTTAAGCCATTCTTCTTGCAGGATAGTGGCCAGGTCACAAAGTGGCTCAATAATATTTAGATCTGGTGACTGTGCAGACCATGGGAGATGTTCAACTTCACTTTCATGTTCATCAAACCAATCTTTCACCAGTCTTGCTGTGTGTATTGGTGCATTGTCATCCTGATACACGGCACCGCCTTCAGGATACAATGTTTGAACCATTGGATGCACATGGTCCTCAAGAATGGTTCGGTAGTCCTTGGCAGTGACGCGCCCATCTAGCACAAGTATTGGGCCAAGGGAATGCCATGATATGGCAGCCCAAACCATCACTGATCCACCCCCATGCTTCACTCTGGGCATGCAACAGTCTGGTTGGTACGCTTCTTTGGGGCTTCTCCACACCGTAACTCTCCCGGATGTGGGGAAAACAGTAAAGGTGGACTCATCACAGAACATAACATGTTTCACATTGTCCACAGCCCAAGATTTGCGCTCCTTGCACCATTGAAACCGACGTTTGGCATTGGCATGAGTGACCAAAGGTTTGGCTATAGCAGCCCGGCCGTGTATATTGACCCTGTGGAGCTCCCGACGGACAGTTCTGGTGGAAACAGGAGAGTTGAGGTGCACATTTAATTCTGCCGTGATTTGGGCAGCCGTGGTTTTATGTTTTTTGGATACAATCCGGGTTAGCACCCAAACATCCCTTTCAGACAGCTTCCTCTTGCGTCCACAGTTAATCCTGTTGGATGTGGTTCGTCCTTCTTGGTGGTATGCTGACATTACCCTGGATACCGTGGCTCTTGATACATCACAAAGACTTGCTCTCTTGGTCACAGATGCTCCAGCAAGACGTGCACCAACAATTTGTCCTCTTTTGAACTCTGGTATGTCACCCATAATGTTGTGTGCATTTCAATATTTTGAGCGAAACTGTGCTCTTACCCTGTTAATCGAACCTTTACACTCTGCTCTTACTGGTGCAATGTGCAATCAATGAAGACTGGCTACCAGGCTGGTCCAATTTAGCCATGAAACCTCCCACACTAAAATGACAGGTGTTTCAGTTTCATTGTCCAACCCCTGTAGTTCTCCATGGACCGTGATTGGACCATGATGCCGAAAAAAACAAAAATTAAAGGAAGGTTCACACACACAAGTGTATGAAAACAGGTGGATAACAAGGCAGCTTGTGAAGAAAATTGGTTGTCCAGTCAGGGCAGGAAGAGGGGCACGAATGATCTTTTTTCATTCTCACAATTCTTTGCATGGTTTTCTTGTCTGCAGCAGAGCAGCAGCCATACCACATAGTAATAAAATATGTCAATATGCTTGCTTTCTTCCCTCTACAGAATGTTGTCACTGTTAATGAGGGTTACTTATTCTTTTTCAGTCTCTGGAGGAAGCAAAGGCACCACATAGCTTTTCTGGCTTGGGCAGTGGTGTTGGTGGACCAGGTCATATTGTCTGCAATGTGCACCCCCAAGAATTTCATGCTGTTGACCCTTTCAACAGCAGTGTCACTGATGGTGAGCCAGACATGCTCACTGCTGCCTCTTCTGAAGTCCAGGACCATTTCTTTGGTTTTCTTCACAGGAGTTTCTTCTTCCTCTATATGTCCCAGGGCCATACGTATTGCGGTAGATACCACATTGTCAGCAAATCTGTTTGCACAGTAAGCATACGGATGAGGGTCAAGGTTAGAAGGCAAAAAGATTTTTATCTGTTGCATGACTAGCTTCTCAAAGCAGGAGACAGAGGATATTTTTAGCACAGGGACGATGGCAGCAGATTTAAGGCACTTTTTAACAACATAGAAGTTATTCAGCCAGTCAGGGAGCAAGGTGTCGCTTTAACAAATCTGTGAAGGGGTTTTGAAGTCTGTGATGGCTCGGACTCCCTGCCACAGACGTGTTGGACTTTTGCTGCTGGTGAAATTGTTGCTGATCCTCCCTAAGCCAGATTATTCAGTGCAATTTTCAGAGCTCCTGTATCCCCTTTTCTGAAGGCTTTGTCTTGAATCTTTAGCAGGGAGTGAACCTCACCTGTCATCCATGGTTTCTTGTTGGCGTGCACAGTGATTGTTTGTTTTTTAATAATGACAGAAACATAGCCAGAAAAGCCCAGTTGAGGGAGAGGGGATGAATTAAATGCTCCCTTGGAAAGGGTGTATGCTTTGTCCAGAGTATTTTCCCCTCAGATAGCAACATTTATTTGCTGGTAAATCTTGGCAGGACTTTGTTTAGTTTGGCATCACCTAACGCAATGAAAAATGCCTCAGAATGTTTTGTCTGCTGGTCACAGATGGCATCATGCAGTTCATAAAGACATACAATTTTTTAACGTTAGTGCTGGGGGTTATGTATCATTCTGTAATTGAACCAATTATGTTTATTGTGGCAACCGAAGTACATATCTCCATCCATCCACACCCACGTGTCCTTACAAGGACACGTGGGTCCCTAACTCCTGCGGTCATTGGGTTAGAGGCAGAGTACAACCTGGACATTAGTCCATGTGATAGACAGGTCATTAATCCAACACAGAGACATATGAGACATCGATGCACACACTTGTACCTAAGAGCAACATAGAGAGACCAGTTACAAGACCAATCACATGTTTTTTTGACTGTGTGAGAGAGCTGGACTCCCTGGAGAGAGATTAGATATCTAGCTGGCAAATTAATATTTACATGGTTTGGTGGTTTTTTTGGGTTTTTTTTTTTTTGCTTTGTTTTAATAACTTAAGGAATGAGTGGCGCATACATACAATGAAAAACACAAGGTTGATGATCCATAGTCCTAATCTTGTTTTAACCGTTTTTTTGAAACATTGCAGTCTTCTGTATATAGTTATATCTGAACATTTAGAATAATACTTAGACATCAGAGTAGAGAATCCTCGGGATTAAGCTACTCTACCTTCTGATTCCCAAGTCCCCCTCAGATGGGTGTGGTACCTTTGCTTCGATTTTCAGTCCATCAACAGTGACACATTCTAAAAAGGGAAAAGTAAAATGACCAAAGCTCCAAAACCAATGGTCTGTGATGCCAACATTGGTAAAGTGAATATTTTTCCTACTGTCTATTTTTACTGCATTAGCTGCAGTAGAATTAATGTAAAATATTTTGAATATAAATTTTCTAACCAATTTCTATTATTGTCAATAATAACTTTTTCAATCCTGTATTTTTTGTAATTGGAAAGAAATAGCAAAGGCATGAGGCATTTGTCAAATTTTAATTCAGGCACTAGTAAAGAACGAATGCAAATCCAAAAGAAAACAGCAATAGAACTTATATTGAGAACAACGAGGAAACAATTTTTATCCTTAGGTTCCTTTACTAACAGATAGGGTGGAACTCAAATTTCTGAAATTTTCACATTTCTAATTGCAAATTTTAGGCATAACATATGTAGAAGACTGTTGTTCACATGTGCCAGGAGCTGTGGAGTGAAACGATAAACTTGGAGATTTTAATAAATAAGCAGTCAACATACACAGCAGGGACGAAACAATAATAATAAATAACAAAGCATGGACCAAGGAAACAGGACATATAACACGTAAGCCAACAATAGAACCCAGTGACAAACAGAGACGAAGCTCTGGAGGGCGGAGATGGAGGCACAGGAATCTTGGAGACCTGCGGTGCAGGCACCTTGGAGGTCAACCAGGGAACCGGGAGGATCCACGAAGCCTGCTAGGAAACCGGCCAGAAGGCATGGAGGACCCACGAAGAAGCCTGCCAGGAGAAGGGTCTGGAAGTGTGGAGGACCCACAGATAACCTTGTCAGAGGGTTGGCTGGGACAGGAACCCACAGGGAATCCCTGGAAAACGGCAGTGAAGCTGCTGGAACCCTCAGAGGAACCTTGGAGAATGTCTGCGGAACCCTCGGAAGAGCCCTGGAGAACGGCTGTGGAACCCTTGGAGGAGCACTGAGGAATGGCTGTGGAAAACTCTCGACAGAGTTCTGGAAGGACCCTCAACGAGGCTCTGGAAGGGAAACCTAAAGGACTCTTGACAAGGCTCTATATACATAGATGGTGGTGAGCCCACCTGGACACCATCGTCAAAGAACTTAAGAACAGGACTGGGTTGTCCTTTAAACTTCTTTGAGAACTCAGTTGGATATGATAGGCATAATGATGATGACTGAGAGAGAGATGCAGGTGACAAAGATGGTGATGAGAACAGGAGGTGAAGAGGGAGTCTGGGCTTTGATACTAAAAGGCCATGATAAACGGACTGTAGTTCTCACAAGCAGACGAACATCGCACTCAGATGCAAAAGGGAGAGCTGGGCAGGTCGTGGGAATTGCAACTGTAGAGACTGCTGCTGCTGCTTCTGCGAATGCTGCTGTTGGTGGCATCAACCAAAACATCTGGAAAAAGTGGCAGCCTTGTGACGGTGAGGACATCTGCTGTGAAATGATGACGCAGCAGCAAGCAGCTGGGAAATGTCAGCTGGGTCGTCAGGGGTTGCAACAGAGGCATCGGCCAGACCTTTGGGGACTGGAGCAGAGGAGGTAGAGGCAGAGACGTCACCTGGACCCACGGAGGCTAGAACAGAGGCTGCCAACTGCCGACGTCATCTGTGTTGAACACAGAAGGAAGTAGGAGGGGACGCAAAGACAGGTGGTGGTGGAGGTGGAGAGGAGGGGTTTTGCCACGGACTGCAGACTGTCAGGACAAGTGCCAGCCTGGTTCTCCCGGGAAGGTGCGCTCCATCTCCTCCAGCAACAGTGAAGAAGGCCCTCCTTGCCTCCTCCAACTGTTCATTTGAATAATGAGCTTGACTGCCCACTTGTTCCTGAAGTGGACTGGGTTCTTCTGTCAGGATTTGTGGTTTAGGAGTAAACTGCAGACAAGTGCTTTGTAGCAGCATGATGAACTTGGAAGTTTAAATAAATAAATATTCAACTTACACAGCAGGGACAAGGAGAACAAAGCATGGCGCAAGACAACCGGACGTGGAAAAGGTGTGTCAACAATAGGACCCAGTGACAAACGGTGGGTTTAAATAGCAAATTAAACAGGTGCAGGCTATAGAGGAGGTGCGTGTGAGCAGGATTTACTTCATTACCTGGTAGTTCTGGCTAAAGGGAGGAAGACAGATAGACATTATTGGAGCCGATCAAGAAACCCTAGGAAAACTGCCAAACAGACACCTAACAGGAAAACAAGGAAAAACAATCTAGAAGTAAAAGGATCACAGGACAAACACAAAAGGAATACACCTTATAATAATGAGCACTGGGAAAACAACACGAAAATAATCAAAACATAAATCCTATGGAGAACCCAAAAAACAAACGCCTATGGATCATGAAAACAGGTCAGCTTTGCTTTAAACATGATATCTGTCATGATTTGAGGGTGTTTGGGTTTTTGTTTGGGTTTTAGTTATTGTTATTTCCAGGTTATGTTTTGGATCTTGTTTCTGCCATTTTCCTGGCTGCGCTTTGGTTTCTTATTATTGTTTTCTAGTTCATGTTCTATACGTTATGTTTTCCTGATCAGTTCGTATTATTGGATTTCTGTTTTGCCCTAGTCACATTTTGTTCTCCCTGCATCTGTCAACCTGCAGCCAGCTTCATTCGATCCACCTGCATCATGTAATCAGTCTTCCCGTTTCAGCTGTACAAAGCTCCATATATACACAATCATTCTGTTCATTCCTTGCGGAAACATTATCACTTTTCAGTAATTCTGGTCATGCCATGCCTGTCTTGCTTGCCTGTTCCTGCCTCCTTCTGAAGTAAGTTTCATTTATTAAATCTTTTTTTTTCACTCACCACCGCTGCTTGCTGTCGTCTGCATTCTGGGGTACACCGCTCTTGACAATATCTAGAGATGTTATGCTAATGTGTTGATTGATTTTGGTAAATCAGAGTTTAATCTGGAATCAATGTACATAGGTTGCTCAAAAACAATATGAACCTGTGTTTTTATTACTTTCTACCTTTTGGATTATTTGTATGGTGCATGAATGTGAATATTTGTGTGCAGAGAAGGTGTGTGTGCTAGTTTGTCACCTGAAATTGCGAAGATGTTACAATGATGAAAAGAGTAGTAAATGGCCTTTAGAGGTCGCAGCAACCCCAGGTAGAGAGACACCAGACACCCCTACAGAGTAGCCATACGCCTAAAACAGAGGCAGGTCGGCAGTGGTTATCGAAAAGCAGAAGGGATTTAGGGAGACCAAGGTACCTGGACTCCCACCAGGGCCCAGCTCAGTCCGCACAGCCTACAGGCAGCCCAGAACATTCCTGTGAACCAGGAGTTCACTAAAACTGACTGGATGCAATCTGCTGGGTTTCCTTAGATAGACAAACTTTTTATCCAATTTGAATAAATAACAGAATCTGACTGCACTGTTCAATGATTTGGATTAATTGTAATGCATGTACCTGACTTTTGTGAAGTGCCTTGAGACGACATGTGTTGTGAATTGGCGCTATATAAATAAACTGAATTGAATTGAATTGAATTAAAACATGGCCCAAGCTTCCCTATAAAAACACCACACCAACAGGGCACCCTGTCTGGAATCAGCTCCCCAACTGGCCCAAGCCCTGTCCTGCCACCACCCATACACCACACTGGAGACCACCGCAATCATGGCCACCTTCCAGGCCGGGGACAACCGGAAAGCACGACCAAAAGCAGCGGCAGTCTACCCACCCAGAGCAAATGCAGGCCCTCAGCTGCCCAGCGCCCAAGCTCCGTGTCCGCCCTCACCAGCCAAGAGCAGCGGTGGACCAAGAAAGAGGGTCATCTTTTGTTTCCTCATTGACTATTATTAGATCACTCTAAATTTTCCTGTTTTAGGTCAGTTAGAATTGTCAAAATACCGTCTATTTGCTAAATGGCAGAGTAATAACAGAGAGAATTTTATGACATTTCTCAAAGTCTTAATTTTACATAGAATAATATTAATATTCACTTAAATAGTTTGGGAAAGCCCAGATGATGATATCATGGCTTTGTATGTTTCGGGCTAATTCACAACATTTGAGTTCAGTAGAAAGTACAAATTTTTTGCACAAACAATATTGTAATTTTAACAAACTCACTTTAATAGCCAAACACAAGTATACCATTACAATCAAACATAAAGTGCGAACCATATTTAACAATCAACATGTACAATTGTTTAGATTATTAAACTCATAGACATTAATACTATAAATCAAAGAGCCATTTAGCAATGGAATATAAAACTGTTTTGCACTCAATTAAAAGAAAAATCCTCAATAGCCATGTAAATATATTTAACCACAAAAGTAAGTTAAGGGATTCTTAGCTGTCAAAACTGCAATACTTAAAATGTAAAAAAATATTGTAGTAAGTGTTGTGACTATGAATCTGAATATATTATTTAATATTTAATATTAATACTTTAATATTTTATCAAATAATATTTCGGTCTGTTAAGGGTTGTCCTGTGAATACCAGCCCAGTAAGGCGATGGTATTAGGACAAAATCGAAAAGGGTGAACCAAGCTCTGATATTATTGAACAGCAAAACTCTGCACACACATGGAATGAATTCACACAATTTCTTATACAAGAATTTATTAACAAAAATAAGTCAACTCAAAGTCAAACATATTTCAATCAACAAACTCTTTACTATGCTAAAACAATCTAACTAAACTACCAAGCAGAATTAAAGAATAAGGTGATTAAAGTTGATTAAAGATGGTTGAAAACCATGACCAAAAGAGTGATGCAACATTACCATGCAATGTTTATGTTTGAGAACCAAGGATTATCTTGAAGAATCTGGAAATGAAATTAAGTTAGTCTTGGAACCAATTTAGGCAATAATCAGCATACCTTTAGTTTTCAGTTTCAGTTTTCAGTTTATTTATATAGCGCCAATTCACAACACATGTCGTCTCAAGGCACTTCACAAAAGTCAGGTACATGCATTACAATTAATCCAAATCATTGAACAGTGCAGTCAGATTCTGTTATTTATTCAAATTGGATAAAAAGTTTTTCTATCTAAGGAAAACCCAGCAGATTGCATCCAGTCAGTGACTTGCAGCATTTTTCACTCCTCCTGGATGAGCATGTAGAGACAGTGGGACAGTCACTGGCGTTGACTTTGCAGCAATCCCTCATACTGAGCATGCATGTAGCGACAGTGGAGAGGAAAAACTCCCTTTAACAGGAAGAAACCTCTAGCAGAACCAGGGCCAGTGTGAGCCGGCCATCTGCCAACGACCGACTGGGGGTTAGAAGAGAACAGAGCAGATGACACAAAGAGAACAAAGAAAAAGCACTGATCCAGGAGTCCTTTCTATGGGAAGGAAAAGTAAATGTTAATGGATGTAGCTCCCTTTAGTCGTTTCACCTCTCACACTAAAGAAACAGATAAACTCTGAGCCAGTTTTCAAGGTTAGAGTCTGAAAAAGAGAGCACATAGAGTTAGTTACAGTAAAAGCTCCGTCAGTAGCTATGTCTAGGAGAGAGAAAGGGTAAACACTGAAAGACAGGGCCATGTGGATCATCGGTAGAGGGTTGAGCACCAAGTTGTTGCCAGCAGAAGCTCGGACGATGCCCCTCTCAGACAGTTGTCACAGGTAGACACAGAGTCAGGCCAGGTGTAGCTTCTAGGAAGAGAGAGAAGAGAGAGAACAAATTTAAAAGCTGAAACTAACAGCAAATAATACAAAATTGAAGAGTAGTGTGAGAAAGTAGCGAAGAGGGTGAAAGTGGTCATATGTCCTCCAGCAGCCTAAGCCTATAGCAGCATAAACTACAGAGATAGCTCAGGATAACCCCTTAAGCCACTCTAACTATAAGCTTTATCAAAAAGGAAAGTTTTAAGCCTAGCCTTAAAAAGTAGGACAGGGTGTCCGCCTCACGGATTAAAAACTGGGAGCTGGTTCACAGGAGAGGAGCCTGATAACTAAAGGATCTGCCTCCCATTCTACTTTCTAGAGACTTTAGAACCACCACAGTAAAACCTGCAGTCTGAGAACGAAGTGCTCTGTTAGGAACATATGGAACAATCAGCTCTCTGATGCATGATGGAGCTAAATCATAAGGGCTTTTATATGTGAGGAGGAGAATCTTAAAATTTACTCTGGGGATTTAACAGGGAGCCAATACAGGGAAGCTAAAGAGTGGGGAAATATGATCTCTCTTTTTAATTTTCATCAGAACTTTTGCTGCACGCATTTTTCAAAAAATCAGCTGAAGGCTTTTAACGTGCATTTTTGTGGACAGCTCTGATAGTAAAGAATTACAATAGTCCAGCCTTGAAGTAACAAAATTGCAAAATGGACTAGTTTTTCAGCATCAATCCTGGACAGGATATTTTTCTAATTTTGGCAATGTTCCGGAGATGAAAGAAAGGGAAATCCTGGACAACCTGTTTTATATTTGGGATTTAAATGACATGTCTCTGGTCAAAAATAACACACAAGGTGTTTTTACTTTGATTATCGGAGGTCAAATTAATGCCATCCAGGTAGTGATTGACTAAGCAGTTTCTTCTTTTAAAAACTCCGGTCCAAAAACGACAACTTCTGTCCTGGTCTGAATTTAGAAGCAGAAAATTTAAAGTCATCCAAGTTTTTATGTCTTCAAGACATGCTTGTAGTCTATCTAACCTGGTGGGCTCATCAGGTTATGGAATAAGTAAAGCTGAGTGTCATCAGCGTAACAGTGAAAATTTATTCTATGCTGCCTGATAATTTTACCTATTGGAAGCATATATATAGTAAAGAGAATGGCCCAAGTACTGAACCCTGTGGTACTCCACAATAACCCTGGAGTTTAAAGATGATTATCATTTACATGAAACAACATGGAATCTGTCAGACAAATTAAGATTAAACCAGCCTATTGCTGTTCCCTGATCCCTACAGCATATTCCAGCCTTTCTAAGAGAATATTATGATCGAACTGTATCAAATGCAGCACTGAGATTACACACCTGAACAGTACAGAACACAAGTCATTATCTGAGTGCAATAAGAATATCATTAGTGACTTTCAGCAGAGCTGTTTCAGTGCTATGATGAGCTCTGGAAACCTGACTGAAACTCTTCAAACAGGTCATTGCTGTGTAAAATGCTCACACATTTGATTAGCCACTATTTTTCAAGAATTTTAGATAAGAACGAGAAGATTGGATATCCCGTCTGTAATTTATTAAGTCATCTCGATCAAGCGAAGGGTTTCTTAAGCAAAGGTTTAATTACAGCTACCTTAAAAAGCTTTGTGGTACATAACCATTTACTAAGGATAAATTAATCATATCTAAAATGGGGCTTGGTTGTAATCAGATGGGAACACTTCCTTTTCAAATAATTTGGTTGGTGATTGGGTCTAACATACAAGTTGAAGGTTTAGATGAAGCTAATATTTCTGATAACTCAGGAAGCTCCACGGTACCGCACACAAAACAGTCCACAACAACAGATCAGGTTCTACAGTTATTCAATGTTGTCTCACTTGTTGAGGATGAAGTATCAATAGCTCTGGGAGATTGTCAAAGATTTTCTTCTTAATAGAATCAATTTTATTTGGAAGAATCCCATAAAATCATGACTGCTGAGAGCTAAGGAATGGATGGCTCAACAGAGCTATGATCTCTGTGTTAAGTTAGAAACTGTACTAAAGAGAAAACCTAGGATTATTCTTGTTCTCTTCTATTAAGGATGAGAAATGAGCTGTTCTACTTGGTGAAGTGTCTTTTTTATACAAACAGTAGGCTATTTTTCCAGATTAAGTAGGAATCCTCTAGGTGTGTATAGGAGCGGCAATTCGCTCCAATTTTCTAACATTGTGCCTTTAAAGTACGCAGCCTCTGAATTAAACCAGGAGGCTTGCCTTCCTATGAATAATTTCCTTCCTTTTCAAGGGGGCTGCAATTGTCTAATGCACCACGCAATGATGAAGTAACACTACTTGAACAAGAGAAATCAATTTGTGAAGGAGAAGAAACAAAATTATGCCCTCCACTGTGTTTTTCTGTGATAATGAGCAAATAAAAGTGGAACAGATTCTTTAAAGGTTGTTACAGCATTGTCTGATAAATGATCTACTATAAATGAAATTTCTTTTCAGGTGTGGAGTACTCGGTTAAATTAACACTCAAAGGTTATTAAAATGGCCGCTGGCCAGCACAGGGTTGTGAGAAAAATATTGTAATGTCTGTACACTCAATGCCATATCGTCAGCACAAGGTCCAGAGAATGAAGACAAAACGTGGGTAGGTTTGTTAATGTTTTGAGTAAAGCAATTGAGTCTAAGATACCATTAAAGGCTATATTTAAGCTATCACTTTCAGTGTCAAACATGAATGTTAAAATCCCCACTAGAAATAACTTTATCTGTATTTAACACTAAATCAGATAAAAGGTCTGAAAAACTGATCTATAAATTGAGAGTAAGGGCCTGGTGGACGGTACAAAAAACAACACAAACAGAAGTGGTTTTAGTGGCTTTGCAATTTGGATGAGGAAAACTGAGGATTAAATATTCAAAAGAGTTGTAGCTATTGATTGGTCTGGGACTAGTCAATAAATCGGGACTGAAAGATGGTTGCTACTCCTCCTCCTCGCCCAGTATTTCGAGGAAAGTGAAAATTTAAATAATTAGTAGGAGTTGACTCATTTATAGTAACATAATCCTCTTGCTGCAGCCAGGTTTCTGTGAGCACAAAATAAATCAATCTGATTGTCACAAATCAGGTCACTAACTAGCAAAGTCTTGAAGAGAGAGATCTTATGTTCAGTAAGCCACATTTAATTGTTTTATTTTTTATTTTAGTCTGAGTTGTGTTTATTTTTTATGAGATTTTCCTGATTCTCCCTTTTAGATTATTTTTTACTATATTCAATTTTAGGCGTCGGGCGAGACACTGTCTAATAGGGTAAGTGTGAGTAGAAGTACAGAAGCTGCAGAGAGGAGTGTTAAACTACGACCCTTGCCTCCTGGTCTGAACCCTGGGTTGTCAGAGGTTTGGGAGAACTAATAAATTCGGCCAGATTCCTAGAAAGAAGAGCTGCTCCATCCAAAGTGGGATGGATGCCGTCTCTCCGGATCAGACAGGTTTTCCCCAAAATGTTCGCAATTATCAATGTAGCCCACATCGTTTTCTGGACACCACCTAGACAGCCAGCGTTGAATGACAGCATGCGGCTAAACATGTCGTCACACTGGTCAGATCGGGGAGGGGCCCAGAAAAATTACGGAGTCCGACATTGTTTTGGAAAACTTTACACACCGAAGCAACACTAACTTAGTGACCTCCCCCGCCGATTGACGTAACCGGGTGTCATTACGCCAGCGTGAATTAAAATCTTAACTGTATTTACGCTTATCCTTAGGCCAGCAGTTTCAGGGGGGGGTAGGATTTGATGTCGCCCGCGTTCTGGCCCATGGCAGACCATTTTGACTATGGTCGCTGGTGTCTCTAGTGCCACGTTTCTGACTATGGAGCTGCCAATTACCAGAGTTGGCTTCTCAGAGGGTGTGTCGCTGAGCGGGTGAAAATCTATTAGGAAACGCAGACGGGTTGGGGGTGACGTTTGGCTGAGATCTAAGACTATGCTTCCTACGTACCGTCACCCAAGCGGCCTGAGATCCGGCTGCGCGGGCTCCGGCCGGGAGGACTGCTACGTGGGAGCTACCCTCGGTGGCCTCCGCGGTGGCTAAGGGGTTTTTTTGTGTTCCTCGGCTATCTGCTGGTTTTCAACAGCGCGGACGAAGGGCCTCCAAATCCGACACCCTCGCCTCCAAAGCCTACAAAATGCTACATTTATTAAGCGGTAACATTATCACTAAAGGAGGCAGAGGAGTAACTGAACATCTCGACACAGAGAGCAGGAGAGAGGAGACTCAGCGGGGAGAAACAGCAGAACGGGTAGCCCATGGGGAGCTAAAGCTAACGCTAAGCTAGCGACCCCTACCACTACTAGGAAAAAACGTGTAAAACACGGAGAGTCGCCAAACGTTAAATACAGCAAAAGAAAGTATGTGTGTTTTAAACGTGCTTATGTATTATAACAAGTAAGAGATATCAAAGTAGAGAGAAATCAGATGAAACGAGAGAGCCTTCACACACCAAACAATCCACCAAGTGCAAAACAGGAAGTGACGAATACGCCTTACCACGCCTCCAACCAGGCAGAAAAGTCTCCAACCTTTAGACAACCATTCACAATGCAAGATCAGATAAAATATTATTTTAATAAAATAATGTTTTAAAGAATGATCTGCTGAATAAAACCACCTTCTGGATGACTAATTCTCAACGGTGTCTCATTAGCTGCCTTTATTTATTAAAATAATATTAAAAGAAATATTATTAAGCGAAGTGGTAAAATATTCATAAGATATATTGTGGAAAAAGAGCCAAATCGTTCTGGAGAAATGGGGCTTCAATTGTGTTACTTAGTTATCAGTCTTAGCAAAATAATGTTTAGGGAAATAATTTTTACTGGATTGAAAACTAACACTTTCTGGGAAATATTTCTTTAGCAGGCAAGCACGTGTTCTTGTAGCTCTGTTAGCAGTAAAAGCTAACAAAAGAAGCCGATAGCTTAGCACCAGAATCAAACACACACCGTTTAAAAATACGTTAATAAAAGGGTTAAAATGCATTAGCGCGGAGGGCGCATTTATGATCAATCTTCTGGGTTAAATCACCTCTTTAAATAAAGTTTGTCTAACTTTAAAAAAAACACAAAACACAGAAAATAAAACTGAGCATGTGCTGAGCAGATAGCCTGCTAGCACCAAGATAGCAGAGTTTCAAAAACAAAACCAACCTTCATTAAAAGAGAAAGTTTAGATCATTTCATTCTAAAATCCATTCTCTTGCCCAAAACCCTAACCTCGTATGAACCGTGCTGAGGAGGAGTTGTCCAGGCGACGACGAAGTTGAAGAAAGCTCTGTGAACAAAGGAGTTAGCTACAGCCTAACCTCCGGAGCTGTGGCTCGGCGGCTTGCTCTGTTCCGCTGACAATGCTGTTTTTTTTAACTGCCGTAACCACGGTGATGCGTTCTGTTGTCCTTGCTTTGGGAAACTGCTCCACTCGGCGTCGTGCTGGGAACTCTCTAGAAACAGTTCATCTCTGTAAATCTCAGAGAGAAAAGTAAAGCCACGCTTGTGCCTTAATTATCCAGTTCATGAATAACTTAGTGCATATGATCGATGATCGTATGACACTCTCGGATCCAGTTGAAGAGTTATGTCTGTTTGCCAGCAAAGAGACATTAGCGCGCTGTCGCTCCTGCCAGCCTCGCAGCGAAGTCCGGATGGAAGAGGTGGGGTTTTATACGGCTAGTGGCATCATGGGAAGTCCGCTGTTACCCCCCTTTTCAAATGTGCTGGAAGTAGGTTAAATGCAATTTATTTTGAAAGTTCCAGAAAAGTTTGTACCGCATCTTTCATGTTGTATCCATGGCTGTGGGGCCTTATGTGGGACCCACAGCCATGGTCATTATGTGGGTTTTAACTTATAGTATTGCACTCAGTTATGAAAATTTTAAAGCTATGAACAATTAACAACAAAGAGCCATTAATAAATAAAATATAAAACTAGAAAAATATTGCACTCAATTAAATTTTAATACTTCAATAACTAAACATGGGTATAAAATATAAAATTGTGTTTAACTACGCAAGTAACATAACTGAATGTAAACTGTCAAAACTATTCAGTTTCAATTCAATTCAGTTTATTTATATAGCGCCAATTTATAACACGTCGTCTCAAGGCACTTCACATACATTCCAATTAATCTTAATCATTGAACAGTGCAGTCAGATTCTGTTATTTATTCAAATTGGATAAAAAGTTTTTCTATCTAAGGAAAACCCAGCAGATTGCATTCAAGTCAGTGACTTGCAGCATTCCACTCCTCCGGATGAGCATGTAGAGAAGTGGACAGTCACTGGTGGTTGACTTCTTTGCAGCAATCCCTCATACTGAGCATGGAGTTAGCGACAGTGGAGAGGAGAAAACTCCCTTTAACAGGATAGAAGAAACCCTCAGCAGAACCAGGCTCAACCACAGCAGCGGCCATCTGCCACGACCGACTGGGGGTTTGAGAGAACAAAGCAGAGACACAAAGAGAACAAAGAAGGACTGATCCAGGAGTACTTTCTTTGGGAAGGAAAAGTAAATGTTAATGGATGTGGCTCCTTTGGTCGTTTCACCTAGTAAGAAGGAACAGATCAACTCTGAGCCAGTTTTCAAGTTTAGAGTCTGAAGATAGCACATAGAGTTAGTTACAGTAAAAGCTCAGTCAGTAGCCATGTCTAGGAGAGAGTAAGGGTTAAACACTGAAAGACAGGGCCATGTGGATCATCGGTACAGGGTGAGCATTAAGTTGTTGCCAACAGAAGCTTGGAGGATTCCCCTCTCCAGAAATGTGTCACAGGTAGACACAGAGTCAGGCCAGGTGTAGCTTCTAGGAAGAGAAAAGAGAGAGAACAAAGGTAAAAGCTGAAATAACAGCAAACAATACAAAATTGAAGAGTAGTGTGAGAATGTAGCAAAGAGGGTGAAAGTGTTCATTATGTCCTCCAGCAGCCTAAGCCTATAGCAGCATAACTGCAGTGAAAGCTCAGGATAACCTAAGCCACTCTAACTATAAGCTTTATCATAAAGGAAAGTTTTAAGCCTAGCGAGGGGGGTCATACAGGTAGCAGAAATGGAGGGTGTTTGCACCTCAACCATAACTGAGCCGGTTTAGGCTAAACCTGACTCCCCTCCTAGCAACAAGGGGAGAAGAAGACGGAGGTAAAAAAAGGAAGATAGCTCAGGATAACCTAAGCCACTCTAAATCCTAAACCTTTACAAAAAAGGAAAGTTTTAAGCCTAGCCTTAAAAGTAGACAGGGGTCCGCCTCACGGGACTAAAACTGGGAGCTTGTTCCACAGGAGCAGGAGCCTGATAAACTAAAGGATCTGCCTCCCATTCTACTTCTAGAGACTTTACGGAACACCAGTAAACCTGCAGTCTGAGAACGAAGTGCTCTGTTAGGAAACTATGGAACAATCAGCCTCTCTGATGTATGATTGGAGCTAAAATCATTAAGGGCTTTATATGTGATGGAGGAAGAATTTTAAATTCTATTCTGGATTTAACAGGGGAGCCAATGAAGGGAAGCTTAAAGTAGGGGAAATATGATCTCTCTTTTTATTTTCATCAGAACTCTGCTGCAGCATTTTCAATCAGCTGAAGGCTTTTAACTGAAATGTTGGGGACATCCACTGATAGTAAAGAATTACAATAGTCCAGCCTTGAAGGAACAAATGCCCCATGGACTAGTTTTCAGCGTCACTCCTGGACAGGATATTTCTAATTTTAGGCAATGCTTCGGAAGAGAAAAAGGGAAATCCTAGAAACCTGTTAATAAGGGATTTAAATGACATGTCCTGGTCAAAAATAAACACCAAGTTTTTTACTTTATTATCGGAGTATCAATTTAATGCCATCCAGGTTAAGTGATTGACTTAGTAGTTTCTTTTTTAAAGGACTCACCGGTCCAAAGATGACAAAACTTCTGTCTTGTTCTGAATTTTAGAAGCAGAAAATTTAAAGTCATCCAAGTTTTTAAATCACTTCAAGACATGCTTGTAGCGACTATTCTAACTGATGGGCTCATCAGGAATTTATGGATAAGTAAAGCTGAGTGTCATCAGCGTAACGGTGAAAATTTATTCTATGCTGCCTGATAATTTGACCTATTGAAAGCATATATATAGTAAAGAGAATTGGCCCAAGTACTGAACCCTGTAGGTACTCCACAATTAACCCGGAGTTAAAAGATGATTTATCATTTACATGAACAAACTGGAATCTGTCAGACAAATAATAGATTTAAAACCAGCCTAGCACTGTTCCCCTGATCCCTACAGCATATTCCAGCCTTTCTAAGAGAATATTATGAGTCGAACTGTATCAAATGCAGCACTGAGATCTAAGAGGACAAGTACAGATACAAGTCCATTATCTGAGGCAATAAAGAATATCATTAGTGACTTTCAGACAGAGCTGTTTTCAGTGCTATGATGAGCTCTGAAACTGACTGAAACTCTTCAAACAGGTCATTGCTGTGTAAAATGCTCACCAATTTGATTTTAGCAACTATTTCTCAAGAATTTTAGATAAGACGGAAGATTGGATATCGGTCTGTAATTTATCTAGTTCATCTCGATCAAGCGAAGGTTTCTTAAGCAAAGGTTAATTACAGCTACTTCAAAAGCTTGTGGTACAATACCCAGTTACGAAAGATAAATTATCATTATCTAAAATGGGGCTGGTAATCAGAGGGAACACTTCCTTAAATAATTTGTGGGATTGGGGTCTATAACATAAAGTTGAAGGTTTTAGATGAAGCTAATATTTCTGATAACTCAGGAGGCTCCACAGGATCAAAACAGCCAAACACAGATCATGTTCTACAGTTACTTCCAATGTTGTCTCACTTGTTGAGGATGAAGTAATCATCTTTGGGAGTATGTCCAAAGATTTTCTTTTATTAGAATCAATTTTTATTTTGAAAGAATCCCTTAAAGTCATGACTGGTGAGAGCTGCAAGGGAATGGAGGACTCAACAGACCTATGCCTCTGTGTAAGTTTTTTTTTAGCAAAACTGTACTAAAGAGAAACCTAGGATATTCTTGTTCTCCTTCTATTAAGGATGAGAAATAAGCTATTCTGGCTTGGTGAAGGTCTTTTATACAACAGTAGGCTATTTCTTCAGATAAAGTAGGAATCCTCTAGTGTGTAGAGTGCACTTTTCGCTCCCAATTTTCTAACATTGTGCTTAAAGTACACAGCTCTGAATTAAACAGGGCGCTAGCCTCCTATGAATAATAAATCCTGCTTTCAAGGGGTGCGGATTGTCTAATGCACACGCAATGATGAAGTAAAAGCTATGAACAAGGAGTAATCAATGTGAAGGGAAGAAGCAAAAAAATTATTGCCCTCCACTGGTTTTTCTGTGATAATGAGGAAATTAAAAGTGGAACACATCAAGGTTGTTACAGCATTGTCTGATAATGATCTACTATAATGAAAATTTTTCTTTCAGGTGTGGAGTAATCTGTGAAAAATTTAAACCTCAAAGGTTATTAAAAAATGGTCAGACAGCACAGGGTTGTGGAGAAAAGTGTTCTGTCTTTACACTCAAGCCATATGTCAGCAAAAGGTCCAGAGAATGAAGACAGAAACGTGGGTAGCGTTGTTAATGTTTTGAGTAAAGCCAAATGAGTCTATATACCATTAATGGCTTTATTTAAGCTATCACTTGTCAACATGAGTGCAAAAATGAATGAAAAATCCACCTACTATGTCTAATAACTTTATCTGTATTTAACACTAAATCAGATAAAAGGGGTCTGAAAACTTATCATAAAATTTGAGAGTAAGGGCCTGGTGGACGTGTACCCAACAACAACAAAACAGAAGTGGTTGTTAGGCTTTGACAATTTGATGAGGAAAACTTGAGGATAAAATATTCAAAAGAGTTGTAGCTATTGATTGGTCTGGGATCTAGTCAATAAATCACGCGATGAAAGATGGTTGCTACTCTTACCTCCTCGTCCAGTATTCGAGGGGAATGTGAAAATTTAAATAATTAGTAGGAGTTTTGACTCATTTATAGTAACATAATCCTCTTGCTGCAGCCAGGTTTCTGTGAGGCAAAAATAATCAATCTGATTGTCACAATCAGGTCACTAACTAGCAATTCTTTTGAAGAGAGAGATCTTATGTTCAGTAAGCCATAATTTAATTGTTTTATTTTTATTTTTAGTCTGAGTTGTGTTTATTTTTATTAGTTTTTCCTTGATTTCCTCTTTTTAGATAATTTTTAATCTATTCAATTTTGGCCGTGGGCGAGACACTGTCTTAACTAGGGTAATGGGTGGGTAGCTAGTACAGAAGCTGCAGAGAGGAGTGTTAAAACTACGACCCTGCTTCCTGGTCTGAACCTTGGGTGTGTCAGAGTTTTGGAGAACTAATAAACTTCGGCCAGATTCCTAGAAAGAAGAGCTGCTCCATCAAAAGGGGATGGATGCAGTCTCTCCGGATCAGGAATAGGTTCCCCAAAATGTTTTGCCAATTATCAATGTAGCCCACATTGTTTTCTGGACACCACCTAGACAGCCAGCGGATTGAATGACAGCATGCGGACTAAACATGTCGTAACTGGTTCAGATCGTGGAGGGGACCAAGAAGAATATACGAAGTCCGACAATTGTTTTGGCAAACTTACACCTCGAAGCAACACTAACTTTAGTGACCTCCGACTGACGTAAACCGGGTGTCAATACCTGCCAAGCATTGAATTACAATCTTACTGTATTTACGACTATCCTTAGCCAAGCCAGTCACGGTAGGATTTAATGTCGCCCATCCTGGCCCCTGGCAGACTTTGACATATGTTGCTGTGTCTCTAGCGTGCCAAGTTATGACTATGGAGCTGCCAATTAGCCAGAGTTGGCTTCTCAGCGGGTGTGTCGAGAGGGGGAGAATCTGTTAGAAACGCCAGCACGGGTTGGTCGGTGACCTGTGGGCTGGGATCTAGGACTATGCTTTTCTAGTACCGTCACCCCAACCGCACCCTGGCTTGCCCTGAGGCCGCGGCTCCCACGCTTAGCTGAAGGGACTGCTACGCGGGAGCTACCCTCCGTGGCTCCCGCGCTGGCTAAGGGGCCTCAGCTATCTGCTGGTTTTTTAAAACCCAGCGCGGAGCCGGGCCTCAAATTCGGGACACCCTCGCCAAAGCTACAAAAAAATGCTACATTTATTACACATACCATTATCACTAAAAGAGGCAGCGGAGTAACTGAACGATCTGACACAGAGAGCAGGAAAGAGGAGAGGAATCAGAAGAGAGAAGAAACAGCAGAACGGGTAGCCATGGTGGAGCTAAAGCTAACGCTAAGCTAGCGACCCTTACCACTACTAGAAAAAACCGTGTAAAACACGGAGAGTCCCCAAACGTTAAATACAGCAACAGAAAGTATGTGTTTTAACGTGCTTATGTATTAGAATAAGTAAGAGATATCATAGTAGAGAGAAATTAGATCAAACGAGAGAGCCTTCACACACGAAACAATTCACCAAGTGCAAATAGGAAGTGACGAATACGCCTTACCACGCCACTATAAATACTTTGAAATACAAGCGATAATAAAAGATGATACAATGAACAAGGAACAGCAGAATTACTTATGTATTGCATGGGTCTACACAGGTAAAATCGCCAACTAGCTAAATAAAAAACAAATGTAAAAAATACAAGTTTAGTTTCTATCAAATATAAAGCAGCCTGAAGTGAAGAAATGCAAACACGCACATATAACTACTGTTCAGTAAAAACACACACACATACACACACACAAAAATCGCTGGCATTGTGTCCATATAGACCTTCTAACTAAGGACCATGAAGAGAGAAACAGTGGAGAAAACAGTTGGAGTCTTACCTTTTCAGAAATGCTTTTTTCTTGACTTTCTGGTGAAGAAGTCTTTGATGGTGTCTTTAAAATCAAATCTTTTAAAATCCAGCCCCCGAAGACTGTCATGCTCTATAGACATCAGTTAAAGATTACCGATGTCTATCCTCGTGCATGCTTCCTGATAATCATCTCAGCTGTGAAAAATCATGGTGAAACATCCATGTTGTAGGGTGTTTTGCTGCAGGAGGAAATGGTACATTTCACAAAATACATCAAATCATGAGGAAAAAAGAGCATACTAAAAAAAATAAAGCAACAACATAAGACGTAAGATAATAATGTCAAAACTTCTGAATAAATGACTCTTAAATGAAAAATGGCCTTAAGAATACCACAAAATCAGTTATAAAGTCAGTAAAGGTCAACAAATTCAATGTTTTTGATAGCTCATCACAAAACCCAGATCTCAGTCCCATAGAAAATTAGTGGGCAGAGCTGAAATGTTGTGTGTAAGCAAGGAGGCCTACAAACCTGACCCAGTTACATCAGTTTCGTCAGGAGAAATGGGTTCACACTTCCATTAAAATCTTTTAAGAAGAGGATACCCCAACATCTGACCCATTTGAACAGTTTAAAAGGCAACTGTACCAAACACTAAGGAAAGGTTGGACTTTGTAGAAAGTAAAAGAAAATTCTTTGTTATTCCAGCATTTAGCATATAGAGAGAACTTTCATAAACTTAATTATCCTAAACTAGGTAATTTTGGTCTGAGTTAATGTTAGACAAGGGGAAAAAAAGGTTAAGACTTTTTAAACGCTGTATGTACACATCTTGGGCGTCATGTACGAAGCATGCGTATGCACAAAACCTTGCGGCATAATATTTTACGCCCAATGCCGGCACATACAAAAATGAAAGTTCCGACCAAAAAACGTTTCAAATCAGCAATAATAAACTACAAATTTTAAAACTTGCTTGCAAACACTGAAATATGACTCCATTCAATTTTATTTAACTTAAGGAGCATTAAACCTAATGTGTTTTCATGAGTTTGTGTTTCATGAGTCTGAGCTTTCATGATTTCAACCTGAATGATAAAACTGGAACACATTTAACCTCATAAAATTATAGAAACAACCTCAATTGGACGTAAACTGCCACATATAGATGTAAATGTGCATCACTCTGTGCGCAATGCGTATTAAATGCATGTAAATTATCTAAGGGGCACGTTTATTCTCACTGAATGAAAAGCGATGTTAGATCAGCACATTAAGTCTAAACAAGTCAGGGGTGATGATTTTAAGGTGGACAAGGTGTAGACAATCATACATGTCCATACCTTTGTAGAGGTGCGCGTAATTGTGGAACAATGGCAGTTTTGTCACAGCTGGAGGACATCATCCATGAAAGAAGTCAGAGGGAGGGCGCGGCACTGGTGGTGTAGGGGTTAAGCGCGCAACCATGTGCTGAGGCTATAGTCCTCGATGCGGCTGTCCTGCGTTTGAGTCCCGGACCCGGCATCCTTTGCCGAATGTCTCCCTCACTCTCTTTGCCCTCCTTCCTGTCTACCTACTGTCTGAATAATGAAAAAAATAAAAGGCCTTTAGTGCCACAAAAAAATATTAAAAAAAACATTGTTCAATTTGGACTTCTGTACAATTAATTTATAAAGATAGAATCAATAAAGATAAGAGATTTAAAAGGATGCAAATCAATAATTATGATTGTAAATTAATTTGGATGAAACAAATTCTTGTGTGGTGGCTGAGAAACCTGAAGTTGATTCTTCATATTAAAGATGCTCTTTGTGAACTTTAATACATTTTTTCAATTTCATTGACATCTTATCTTATTTCTGTCATGATTTGTGGGTGTTTGGGGCTTTTTCCTTATATGTTTCTCACAGTTAAGGTTTTGAATCATGCTTCTGTTTATTATTTTCCTGGTCATGCTTTAGTTTTTGTCTTCTAGTTCATGTTTTGTAAAGTTAGGTTTTTGGATCTGGTTATGCTTTAGTTTCATGTTTTTCTTGTTATGTTTCTATTAGTTTGTATCCTTGAATTTCTGTTTTGCTCATTCACGTTTTGTTCTCTACTGTCTGTTGTCAATTCATTTTATTTGGTCCACCTGCACTAAGATAATCAGTCTCCTTGTTTCACCTGGTTCATGCTCAATATATACAAATCAGCTCTGTTCACTCCTTGCAAAAACATTTCGGATTATGCCATGCCTGTCCTGCCTTCCTGTTTATTGTTTTGTTCCTGCCGCCTCTGATGAGTGAGTTTTTGTTTTTCTAAAGATTAAGTCTTCTTACCGTCATGCTCCCTGCTCGTCTGCATTCCGGGGTCCTCTGCTACACAAACCGTGACAATTTCATGTACATCAGAGTTGCTGGCCTGCAACACAGATTATCCTGTGTGTAATTGTGTGTGTGGGGTGTGTGTGTGTGTGTGTGTGTGGGGGGGGGACGCAGCTCATTAAACATCTTTTACACAACAAGGAGAGGCAGTTCACACCTTTGGGTTTTCGCTGCAGACTACAGTGTGCACTTTGGTACTTCTAGTGTTAAGCCAATCATTTGCAGCCCAACACAGGTGATCTGGTAGTGTAGTGGTTTAGAGCTTTGTCTCACACAAGTATTAGTATTAAAGTTTTTCCCAGCTTTTAATTTCACACACTTTTTTCAAAATTTTAATACTTTGAGGGGGGTGCCCCCTTACAATTTTACCCGGAATTTTCCCCATTTAATCCCAGGGGACCACAAGCCTCTGGGGGCAAAAAGGTTGGGGGTTTTGTCATATTTATCACACACTTACTGAGTTATAAGACTATATATTGCGGCTTGTGTTTCAAAGATTGCTTCAGCATTAAATAATATTAAAACTCATCATTAACACCAAATATGGTATGTTGACTTGTTGTCTTTGCAGGCTTTCACAGGTGGTCTGGTAGTGTAGTCGTATAGAACTCAGACTCTGATTCCAGAGGATGTGGCTTCAACCTCTGGACAGGGTCCCTGAGGATCACCCATGCTACTTTCTCACAAACTGTGGCAGATCCGTGATGTTGTTTACAATGAAATATAGATTTTTCATGAATTTCTTAATTTGGATCATTATAGTCTTGTGTAAACAACCCTTTTTTATTTTTTGGTGAAAAATCATTACATCCAGGGTAAATGAACAATGCAATGTTTCCCACATAAAAAATTTGGGTTTTAAAATTGAGAAATTTCAGAAATTTTTTTGGGGAAAAACCCTATGTTTTTTTAAGGGTTTTTTTAAAAAATTGGGCCCAAGTACGGGTAAAAACCATGGAAACCCTTTTTTTGGTGGCCATGAAAAAAACAATCACTTTTTTCCCTTCTAAAAGTCGGGTCATCTGAAAATATTTGGGAGTTTTATGATCTAATAGGGATTTCATATAAAAATATTAAAATCGGTCTTTTATGGGCCCCTTGTTTTGTATAAACTTTGTTTTTGTTGAAAAACCATGACATCTAAAAAAATTAAAAACAATGTATAATATTGCAGATATGACTTGGTTAATTGAGAAAATTTAAGGGAATTTTTTTAAAACAAACTATGTTTTTTTTAAGGCATTTTTTTAAATTTGGGCCCGGTACTGTAAAAAAATGGTTAACCGTTTTTTTGGGGGATATAGAAAATAAAACCAGGCCTTGAATGAAAAAACTTTTTGTTCCCTTTTTTTCAGGCAGGTCCCCCGAGAATATTTTTTTACATTTTAGGGAAAAAATTCGGATTTTTTACTATTAATTAAGGAAAAATTTCAAAATTTACCCCTAAAGCTTGTGCTTTATTTAAATTTGTTTGTTAAAAATTTTTCTCCCAAAGCTAAAATTAGCTTTTCAAACAAAAATTTAAAGGGCAAAGCCTGTAAGCAATTTTTAGGGATTTCGTTTTCCTGCTGACTTTTTTTGAAAAAAACAATGGTTCTTCAACAAAAATGCCCCGTTTTTTAAAAAAGGGAAAAGTTTTGCTCGTGTTGTTTAGTTTCAAAGAAAAATACCGCATACAGTGGCGTGGCCCGGGGGGAAATTTTACCATTTTTAAAATCTCTACTGTTTCCGTGTGAACGAAAATTTTTAAAATTTAAAAAGTTTTCATGAGATTTTTAAAATACCGGGGTTTTAATGGATCATTGTCGGGGTAAAAGGGCCCTTTGGGGGAGTGTGAACTCTATTATTACCAAATTTTTTTGGTTTTTTGCAGCCCGCTTACAGTAGGAAAAGACCATAGTTTCCCGGTTTGAAGCAGTTTACTTAAAAACTCCCAGTGAAAACTTTTCAACCCTTTTTGTCATGCTAAACGTCTAAGGGGGTTTTGGGCTATTTATTTAAAAATTATCAATTTAAAGTTTAATCGTTTTCGTTCCTTTTTCCGTTTTTTCTGGGACCGGGTCGCGGGGGCAGCAGACACCCAACGTCCCCCCTCCCCCGACACCTTTCCCCCAGCTCCCCCGGGAACACCTTTTCCCAAAGGGAAGGGGTCCAGGCCTTTTATAATTTAAAAAAACTTAATTTAGAAATAAACATTATAACCATCTATTTCTTTACAAAAAGAGGTCAAAGATACACTCATGGGGATTAATTTTGGGGTCCCCCGCACTAAAAATTACAATTAGATACAGATAGTCCCCTCTTTTTCCCAAAAAAACACAAATGCGTCAATCAAGTCAAAATTTTTTAAAGCAATGGTCCTTTACAACCAACTATTAGGTTCAACAACGTTTTAAACTAATTAAAAATGGGAAATTCCCACGAAAGGGGGACCCTTATTAACCAAAAAAAAAAGAATGCGTGCTGACGTCAGACGAAGATCAAACCCCCAGTTTTTTGGACAAAAAAAGGGAAAATAAAAAAAAAAATTTGGATTTATTTGGGAAAAGGGGCAAAAATTTAAAAAACGTGAAACCTTCTTTGGTTTAGCGTCTTTTTTTAAATTTTTAAAAACCCCAAAAACCCCGGGGGGCGCGTTGAACGGTTTAAAACCAGACGCGGAAAAACACTTTGGGACCAGCTCCTTGGGGCCCCAAAGCTGAAAAGCAATCCAGTCTTGAAACAAAGGGTAAAAAAACGCAACTGCCATAAATGGTGAGACATTGGAGAATGAGCACGTGGCTCGGTTTGTAGCCTCAGTCTACTTTAAACTCCACTTTAGCTCCAACTGTTAAACTAGTTGTTTAAAAACACGGTGAACACACTGACACTCAAACATTGCTGCGTAGTCGTGCTTCAGAGTTCAACAGTATTTAAACAGCCATCAATCAGCTCAGCATAAACACTTTGATCAATATGGCATGCACACCAATGAGACATCGGATTAAATGTGGTGATTCTAAATCACCATAATCTATACCTCACCCTGCCCGAACTAGAGACCAAAAATGTCATGAATAAAAACAAATGAGTTAAATTTGGGGGCGAAATTTCCCCTAGGGGAAAAGGGGTTTCAGGAAAAGGGAAAGGGGTGAAGGGAAAGGGGCTTTCCTTTTTAGGGGGGAGGGAAATGGCGGGCCCCACCTCCCCAAACACTCAGTCACCTTCTCCATCTTCATCCAAACAAGTAAAATAGGATGAACCATGGCAGTCAAATAAACAAACAAGTAGGAAATTTGTCTCCTTGGAAAAACCTCTGTGGGTTTTCACCTTATTGCCATAGTCTTCAGATCTTCTTATATCAGACAGATTTTCAGACACATTTCCAGCTTTGTCAAGCTCTTCCTTGGATGGCCAGTAGGGTGACATGCAAACCCGCCCGCGAGCTTCTATTTATCCAGGGACCGCCTCCGAGCGCAGTATCAGCAAGATATTACAGCTGGAAATGGCACTTAGCGTTAGCTTCAGCTGCTATTTATCACTTCTGGCGATGACGTCAGACCTGCAATCCATGCTGGGAGGTGTAGTAGCAATTTGTTTCTTGTCAAATGGACGATGGCCCAACACTGTCTAAACATCTACTTTATATAAATATTTGCTTATAACTAGACAGTCAATGTATCAATTACCTGTACTTGTTGACTGATTATCTGTTTTTTTGGTATTCTAATAAATACAATATTTACTAAAAACATTTTTCTGTTTGTGCTGTGTTTGGACCCCAGCCATGGCTTACAGCATTATAGGCCAGTAAGACCTTTTCTAGAACTTTCAAAATAAATCGCATTTCCCACTTCCCCGGGGCAGCCCCGGGAAAGGGGGGGATTTACAGCGAACAAAACACTGGGCCCCAAAAAGGGAGTCTCCTTTTTAAAGCGAATCCCAGAGGGAAACAAACGGGAAGGGGCATGACGCTAAAAATTTTCCTTCTGGCAAGATACTGCCCTTTCAATTTGGGATTCAAAGTAACTCGTCACGGGCTACAAAGTTAAGTAATGTTTTGCTGTTGTGTATAAAGATTCATTCGAAAAAGGGTGTAGAAATACAAGTTTGATTGATTTTTTTTTGGGGGGGGCCCCGAAGCAGCCCTAATTGAAGCGGTTTTCCCCCCACATTTGGGAAAAAAAAGGGCCAGGCCCCAATTGCACCCTTCCTTTGCACGTCCGGGTAGCGAGGGCCCCCCTCAACCGTGGCCATAAAGGGACCGAACGTGCCTTTGTTATACAGTTTGGCTGAGCCAGCTAAAAGCCAACCCCTTACAGTTACTGCGATAAGCTGCAACGCTAGTCCCTTTCAGTCCACACGAGGGTGACCCAACCTTCCTCATCTCATCGCCGGAAACATTATCCTTAGCACTCAGTTCATGTAAGAGGTAGTGTTTGGGCAGAGAAGATTAGTTTAGAATTAAATAATCTAAATGTTTGTTTAATGATTTTTTTTTGTTGAGAAAACTCAGCTGCAGTAAGTGCTAGCAGACTAGCACTCAGCTAATGATGTGTTCTGTGTTTTTAAAGTTAAGATAAACTTTAAAAGGTGGCTTTTAAACACAGATCAGCCATAACACGCCGTCAAAGCTTATACATTTGATCCTTTTATTGATGGTATTTTAAAGGTATATGTTTGATTTTAAAGAGATGATAACAAGCAATAAGCTTATTTTCTTAGCTTCAGCAGCTATCAGCTGAGGTAACACATAACTTATGAATCTTTTAAGACTCATTTATCTAGAAAGGATAAATGGTTCTTATTCAAAATAATATTTCCTTAAATATTAATTTAATAAATAAAGGCAGCTAATTCAACACCATTAAGACCTATTTATCCAGAAAGGTTTGGTTCTTATTAAAATAATATTTTCTTTAACATTATTGTACGAAATAAAGACATCTAATTAAATGCCATTGAGAATTAGTCATCCAGAAGGTTGGTTTTATTCAGCAAATCATTCTTGGTTGTTTAAAGGTATACCAATTATTTCTTAAGTTAGTTCCAAGACTGACTTAACTTCATTTCCAGATTCCTCAAGATAGTCCTTGGTTCTCAAAGATAAATAAAATTGAATGGAAATGTTGTATTACTTTATTGGTCATGGTTTTTAACCAAAAAATTTTTCACTTTTTCATAAGATATAATTTTGGGCTTCCTTTTTCCTACTTTTTTGGTAGTTAGTTTGGTTGTTCAGTATAGTAAAGAGTTTTTAATATGTTCGCTTTGAGTTTACTTATTTATAAATAAAATTTTTGTTTTTTGAAATTGTTGTGAATTTTTTCGGTTGGTGGAGTATTCGTTTAGTAATGTCAGAGCATGGCTCACCCCTTTCATTATCATCCTAATACCACCGCCTTATTGGGTTGGTATTCACAAGGACAACACTTAACAGACCAAATTATTATTTAATAAAATATTAAAACATTAATATTAAATAATATATTCATAATGATAATCACAACAGCTGTATCTGAAATTAGGTCATCTGATTATTATAATAAAAATAGAAAAATAAGTTCAGTAGCCATGTTTACAATAAATGTCTAGGAATAATTATCTAAACTTTATCTGCTTATGGATTAAGTGCAAAGTGGAAATAATGGAAGGTGCAGTAGAGAATAAACAAACACCTCTTGAAAGGTTTGTGTGAGGTCTATGTTTGCTCTGGAGTACCCGGAAATTCTGGAAAACTGGGCAATGAAAGATTTAATAAGACTTTGCTAGAGCTCAGTTTCAGTTTTCAACAATTATGAGTAAACTCAATAAATTCCCACCATAACCATCACCCAGTGTGATGGTGCCTTACACAAGCTTGCTTTATAGCTCCAGGGCACCTCACTAACCAATGAGGAACACGAAGATGGGTACTAAATATACCCCAAATGACTCTTGGGTAATCAAAGACTTCTGGTGCCCTGAGAAGACTCTTTGTAATTGCACTCTGATTAGTCTCTCAGTCAAGGCTTGGAGGGGGTGTCCCTAATGTGCTGTAACACTCATATTATCATTATGCTAACACAGTGAAGAAAATAGATTAAGTCAAAATATAGAAACTAAAGTCTGAAATGCTTTGACTTAAGAAAACCTTCAAGATTAAATTGGGTTTCATCCTTCATCCCATCCTATTTGAATCTTATAAGGCTGCTTTGTGCTGCTGTAAAACTTTGTTTCTGCCTTTTATAATATAAAAACCTCTGCTATCACGTTTTCTTACAAGCAGAACACCCAGTACCAAATTTACATCACTTTTTATTCTGCCAGAGTCAGGGGAAATTGAAAAGTTGTTCCACAGCAGCTTGTGGGTTTTAAAAAAAGATCAAATGAAAGTGAATTTATTAAAGACAGATATAAATATGATTTTCTTCCCTCAATCTCCTCCCTGCCTCCCTCTCCAACTTAGAGGATTCTGTGCTAATTAGAAATGTGTTAAAATCACCAAGGAGAAGCAGAGGAGATCATACGGTATTAATGAACAGAGACAGAAGGATATCATCCAATCTCTGTCTCCATTTCATCTTCTCCTTCTGTACACACCCCTCTTCTTTTATCCGCTTTTATTTCTACCCCCTTTCAATTCCCCTTACAAAGTTTGTTCCCCTTTTTCTTACCCCCTTTGTCTTTTAGCCCCCCAACCATCTTTATTAGAGCTAGAAATTCCTTGATTATTGTTAATTTGCTACGTCCCCTACTCCTGTTCTTCCCCTCCATACTCCCACATACTTCAGTAGTGCCAGCTCTCCATTAGGCAGCTGTGTTCTTGTTGGCGAGGTTGTAGGCCTGGCACTGAGCCATGCTCAGAGTGTCTTGCCCATCCGTCTGCTCGCCTACCCTCATGCTCTTTAATTTTTCTTTACCAGCTTGTTATAAAATAATCCAGAAAGCCCTGTGAATAGATGATAGTTCTTCACCCTGCCTTTGTCACCCAGTTAGCTGATCAGAGTTCAACAACAAGAGATACACTGTAACTGGCAGCCATTTTAACACTGCATATAAATTTTGATAATCGCTCACTGCAAATACCATTTTGTTTTCAGCTTTAGAGGTAATATTCTGTGCAGATTTAACTCCGCTGACAGTACAATACTCTCTAGATAGATAGTTCACCACAGGTTCACAAGCATGCATGCCATGATGTCACATTATGCCATTTTCACCAAGACTGATATTTGTGCTAAGATATTTCGGCAAATGGATTTGCCAAAATATCTTTTATATTTTAGATTTAGTCTAAGTCTTTTGGACAAAAATGCTTATTAATTTTAGTCCAATTTTAATCATTTCTATATGCAATAGTTTAAACCCAGTTTTGGTCAATTAAAAAGGTTTTAGTCAAATTTATAATAATGTATTTATTATGCATGTCATCATGTATTTCAAAACACAATTTGATCAAATACTACCATGTTAAGAAAATAGAATAGCCTTAACCATCAAACAAGCAAAACAAAAATACTGTCATATTTAGGTTTTTGGAGGCAGGACCAATGTGCAGAATGACTAGGAAGCCGCATAGTAAGTTGTTCGGAGTTTAATGAGGAAGATGAAAAGCTGACTTACAGGCAGGCAAGCAGGCAGAGTACAGAGCACAAACAAATAATCCTCAGAAAGCAGATCCAGGCAGCAAAACGGAAAACTAAGCAACAGGTCATGAACTGGGAAGAACTCAGGGTAGTTAACAGGAGGAACCAGCGGGGAGCAATGAAAATCAACAAGCTGATATACAGATGGAGGTGGAGTATGGACCAAAAAACAATAACACAAAACAACCCGACCAGGGCAAAAACAAGAGTTCAAGTTGATCGTCCAGGATGCCGGCAAATAAGAAGCAGGTGATCTGGAGGCCGGCGACAAAGGAGCACGCTGTCTGGAGGCCTGCAGCGAGACCAGGAGAACCCACGAAAAGGCTTGTCTGGAGGCCGGCCCAGGCATGTAGAAGGAGCTGGGGAGCCCCGATCTGGAAGTTGGCCATGGGGAAGTTGGTCTAGCAGGAGTCTGGGCAGCCTGCGGCGACTGAGCAGAGTAGAGGACCCTCGGAGCCAGCGGTCTGGAGGTCTGCCGCGGAGCGTAGAGGACCCTCGGAGCCAACGGTCTGGAGGTCTCCCTCGGTTGAGCTCGGGAGACTTGGAACCTCGGTTGAGCCCGGGAGACTTGAAACCTCGGTGGAGCTTGGGAAGGCATTGCAGGAGCTGCTGGATTCCTCGACAAGGCCATGGAAGGCAGTGCAGGAACTGCTAGAACCCTCCACGAGGCTCTGAAGGTCTGCGGCGGAGCCCTGAAGGTCTGCGGCGGAACTGTTGAGGCTCTAGAGACGGGGGCAGGTTGTCCTCAACCCCTCTCGGAACTCAGGAACAGGAACTGGAAGTGGCTCGTCCTCGAACTCCTCTCAGAACTTGGAAACGGGAACTGGAAGCGGTTCGTCCTCGAACCCCTCTCAGATCTCGGGAGAAGGAACTGGAGGCGGTTCATCCTCGAACCCCTTTCGAAACTCGGGAGAAGGAACTGGAGGCGGTTCATCCTCGAACCCCTTTCGAAACTCGGGAGAAGGAACTGTAGGCGGTTCATCCTCGAACCCCTTTCGGAACTCGGGAACCGGAACTGGAGGGACGATGAAGAGCGGCTGGTCTGAAGAATGCAAAGGCGGAACTGAAGCTGGTGCAAAAGCTGAGGTGTCTGGCCGATTTCCAGCAGAGACTGTAGTTGGAGTGTCTTCCTGACCTTCAGCAAAGACTGGAGCAGAGACCGGAGCTGAACCATCTGGCCGACCTTCAGCGGAGGCTGGAGCAGGAGCTGAAGGTGATGATGATGGCAGAGCAGTGGAAGAAGATAACAGAGATGATGGCAGGTCTTCGGAGGATGGTCGACCCACGGACGCAGGTGCAGGGACTAAGATGCCGCTCTTGCGGTGCTGTCTGCAGCGGGCAGTGATTGGGAAGCTGGTTGCTGGCTGTGATGCAGGGAGCTGCATGGGAAGAGCAGACTCAGTTACTTTCTGCTAGGACACATTGGAGGGCACTGATGTACCAATAACCTGGGTCCTACCCTTAGGAGTAGAGGGGAAAATCTCCGCCTGAGCTCTCCGTCGTTCAGGGTCAATGCTCTCCAGCAGCTTGTTAAGATGCTTCTTAGGCATAAAATCCTCCCACTCTCACACCCAGGGCTCAATCCAATCGTAGTACGAGCTGCTTAAATACGGCCACCATTATTTCAACCTACTTTAGGGCCTTTTCTTGCGGATCAAACGAGTGAAGGTCTGCAGCCGTGGAAAACACTTCAGCTACTGCAGACGGGGAGTATTTGGCAGTGGCTGCTGCGGATGGGGCTAGCTCGGGAGCGGCTGCTGCGTCTGCTGTGAGGGGCAGGTGACGACGGCGCATACGGCACAAGGAAGGAGCAACAACAGGTCAGATGGAGACATCAGCCAGGTTAGCAGAGGTAAGTGCAGATGTAGGAGATGGTGGAGGCACTAACTTATAACCCCTGTAAACTTCTGTAAACTCTCCTCTAGTATCAGGGGAGAAGGCAAAATCTCAATGTATTCCCCATATAAGGCTCTGGCCTCCCGCTCTTGTTGGTTTATCCTGCGGGACAACTCTGTGGCACAATGATCTGCTTGGTCCTTTTTACGGCTGGTTCCTTCTGTTATATTTAGGTTTTTGGAGGCAGGACCAACGTGCAGATAATGACGAGGAAGCCGCATAGTGAGTTGTTAGGAGTTTATTGAGGAAGATGAAAAGCTGATTTACAAGCAGGCAGGCAGGCAGGCAGGCAGAGTACAGAGCACAAACAAATAATCCTCAGAAACCAGATCCAGGAGGTAAAACGGAAATATAAGCAACAGGTCATGAACTGGGAAGAACTCAGGGTAGTTAACAGGAGGAACCAGCAGGGAGTAATGAAAACCAACAAGCTTATATACAGAGGGAGGTGGTGTATGGACCAATTAACAGGGAGGCAGGTAATCAGAAGGAACATGGAACAGGTGTGGAACAGGCTGCAGGCAAACTGAGGGGAATGGGACTAATTACACTAATGAGCATGAGGAACTGAGCAGCAAAGAAGACTAGACTAAATAACAAAACTCAGGGAAAACAGATCTATAAGATAATATAAACAAACACATGAAACACAAGAATCTAGAAAGTAACAACTAACTGAAGTAAACTACAGATCTGGAGGAACAGAAAAACACCTGACTGGCAAAAAGTAAACAAACACAAAACACCAAATGCCAGATCGTGACAAATACATTTTGATAAGTTATTAACCAAATAACTGGCACCCACTCTGTACTTAAGCTTTCTTGTATTTCTTTAATGAGCAATGGCCAAAATCATAATCTATCTGTTCTGTTGAGTTTGTTTTGTTTTTTTGCATGTATATGACTTTGCTGCCTGGCCAAAAATCACTACATATTATACACATAAGCTAATTACACACATAAGCTAATGAATTGCTGTTAGCACAAACAAGCTAACTTTAACCTGAAGTTAGTGTGGTGTTTGAAAAGAGATGTCCTGAAAATTATTTTAGTTTGTTCCAACAAAGGGCAGTAAGGTTCCCACTAGGGGATATATATACATGCTGAAGATGGTAATACATTGCAGTCTGGTTGTTGTGTCATTGCACTTCACTTGGAGATTTTCAGCACATTTTGTCTGTTAGGACACAACAGTTAGCAGCTCATTTGCGCCAGGTGTTACGCTTACTATGAAATTTTTCATAGGCCAGTTGTCGAGTAACTTTGTCTGTATATGGTATATTAACTGGACTTATAGTAACTTACTTCTGAAACAATATCAATCTGGTGATCCTTCAGGTGCCACTTAAAAGTTGTGGTGTTCTCACCTACTTTGTGGCCACATTTTCCTCTCTCTGTTTACAAAACATTTGGTTTTTCGGATGGATGATATTTAAAGCTCGTCCATAGATCCTTTTGTGATTTCCAACTACCATGCCCCCACCCTCTTAAACATTGCCATTGTCCATAAATGAGTTATTTAACTTGTGGTGGTGATGGGGGTGACCAAACAATGATAGAATGGAGCTGCATTGCTGATACTTTTTAGCTTTCCACAGACAGATTACACAGGCAGAAATGTCATGCATCTAGTCTCATCTTGTCAAGTTTTGATGTGAGGTAGAAGAAACTGTCCTGGTGGAAGAGGACTGCCCTGTGCCCGCTTCCCTTGCTGCCCCCTGCCCACACATCTCTGAACTCTGAACTCTGCCCTCATAAACTCTGAAATATACAATCACACATACACAGTATATAAGCTTTGTAAATTTAATTCTATACTTGCACCACTGCTATGCCATTTGCATTACTGTTCATACTGCACTGTCTGAATTTATATTGCTGCTGCGGCTACTTGTTTTTTATTTTTAGATACATATTTTTGTTCAGCTTAGTTTTATATGCTCCTATCTATATATATTTCTTGACTTGTAGTTTAATAGATTATTAAAACATTGCGCCTTAAATGATTATTCTCTGCATCAGTGGTCTGGGAGCAATGCAGTTTTGATCTTCTGTATGTCCTGTAGATATTGTAGAATTGGCAATAAAGCTCACTTTGACTTTGATTTTTTTCCCACTTTAATAGCTAAAATTACAAACAGGCACATGACATAGGCTGCTCATGAAAGGAGAGTTGTGTGTTCCTGCTGTTAAAATGTGTCACCAAGTAAACACTATGGTAAAATCCACAAAGCTCTCTATGCCCTTTGGACAGATTATTGTCAGCTTCCAAGTCTGGTAAGGGAGTTTAAAATGTCCCTCAAGAATGTAATATAAGACATTCCACTTTGCGGAAAATTGTCTACAAGTAGAGGATATTCAGAGCAACTGCCAACATGCCCAGGTCTGTCTGCTTAAGCAAGTTCAAGCTAAAAGCACACGGCAAGATGCTGAAAGAAATCTGATGTAAAAGTGCATGCCTGTACAATCAGAAATAAACTCCACAAGTACAGCTTTCATGGGCCTTTGAGAATGTAAATTAACTGGATATATATAGTGCGTAGCCATTACGATCACTCAGCTTTACATTAGCGCCACATTCACCCAATAAAAGATGCGCACAAACTCTTGCACTTATATGCACACATAGGCAACATGTGTTTAAATGCCTTATGCATATACAGTATACACACGTATATACTTGGCTGCCAGCGGCAGTAGCAACATCAGTACGGGATGTCAGAGCTGGTGATGGACCCAGTGCAAAATTAACAAAGATAGAGAGGAATTGTGATGTCTTCACTTAAGTTATAATGGAAGTGTTTTGTGTTTAAAAGAACAAAAACAAAGCAAATCTTTATTTATTTTTTATTTTTATTTTTTATTATTATTATTATTTAGTTTTGTTTTTCATTATTATTTTTAATAGCAAATCTTATTTGTATATCCCTTCCTTACCTTCATGTCAAGCAGATGGGTCACCCACAGAAAATGTGTTATTTTCTCTATTATGTAGGTTTAATTAATATTTAACAAATGCAATGCTTACAATTCTTCATTGCTATAGTTAGGTTTAAGGAACTATTATGCTAAAACTCACTGTTTTATTCATTTATCTTTCCACATGGAAATGTGGAAGATGCAAATTGCCGGTTCAAATAAATTCCTTTTTTATTCAGATGGTTCTCTGTTTTTTACTAACTGTTGCTTATTCATTTCTTGAAACAGTTAAAGATAAATTATATTATTTTGTATTATTTTCCAGTCAGTTTTTAGTAAATTCTTATAATCTTAACATCTGACACAACAGAGAAATATTATATGTAATATTATTTGCTTGCACAGATTACAAGATGACCAAAGACACATACATTTCAGTTAGAAAACTGAATTACAATAAAATAAATAAATTTACTGGATGTATTGTTTGTTTTGGTCAACAGCTTCCCCCAATGAACCGCCTGTGAACGCAAAGACGAACCTCCCCACAGGGCCACCCCCAACCAGGACACAGACATTTAACACATCCCCCCCAAACACAAAAGGCCATGAATCCCCCAGAGGGGCAAATCCAAACAAGAGAGGTCCATTGAAAACACATCCACACAGTGCAAGCACCGCACGCAAGCACAACAGAACAGACACCACCAAACCCCATTCCCACATCAGACCCCCCAACCCCACACCAAGACAGGATCAACTTACAAGCCAGTTAGTCCCCAGCAATCGAAACGGCACACACTCGGGGGCCAACGGCCCCCACCATGCCTGCTCAAATGTGGTGTTGATCCATTTTGTTGTAGACTGCATTAAAATGGACTGGCGGCACAGCCAGCCCCCCGCTCCCCATATCCCCCACCGAAAAGCAGCCGGCACCAGCATGCCACTCACTCCCACCCAGAACCCTCAAACTCTGCTTGCACCTTAACATTTAGAGGTGAATAGATCCCTCTCTGGGTGCGATTTTGTGTGCCCACAACCAAGGCCCTACATGTCCGTGTCATGAAAATGTGAGGACATGTAGGACAAGTGAGAATGTCTAAGTTGTAACATAAAATTGAGACTGCGGAGAAGGTAAACCCTCCCTGCACCTCAATGGCGCACCCGCATTCTGAAACCCCACATGAGTGGTAGTGTGAAGGAGCATGCAGAGGGAGGTGTCCAGGGATGGGGAGAGAAGGACTGTGGGGCAAAATGCACTCCCAGGGAGCCAGCTCCCTAGATCACCCCAACAGGCACCCCCGTTCAGTAAGATCCACCAAAGGAAGGAGGCACCGGCACATCCATCTCAGGGGAAATGGCAGCACCACTTAGCCCCACGAAGCCCAAGGCTAGGGACGGGAATCGAGCCCTGAGAACTGACTGGAACCGGGACCAACACCCATCCTCTTGGGACTGCTCAGACCCGCAAACCCCGATCCCCAGCCCCGGATCACAGCTAGCCCATCAAAGAAGGTGACAAACCCCAACGAAGAATAACCAGGCCCAGCCCAAAAAAAGAGCCAACCAGCCGGCCCAATGCAACACCAGCAACAAGAATACAATACGCTAATGAGGGCGCACGACCAACACAGAGGTGGCCAACAAGCCACACCCAACCCAAAATTGCAGGCCAGCCGAAATGCAAACTCCCAGCCAGCATAACGTAAGCACAGGCACTCCTCCATAGTCAAACCGAAACCAGCAGCACCAAGAGTGCCACAGAAAGGTCACAGCGCACACTGCGAAATGGCTGCACCCCCTCTCAGACCCGAAACCACCAACATCCAGACCAGCCAAGCAATAACGATAAAGCCAAGTGGAGCATCAGCTCCCCTCAAGCCAAAGCCACAGCAACAGCGACCCTGCAAATCCTTCTACATGTCCGTAGGGACACTGTGAAAACCATCAACCTCAAGTACACACCACCCACAGAGAACCACCCAGCAGACAACCCAACCCCACCCCAGTACAAGACCGAGAGCCCAGCAATGCCTGCCCAACCACACCTTCACTCGACGGCCAGAGCAGTACCACACAGAACCACCATCACAGCACGCAATACAATGGAGGACAGGACACAGCAAAAAGCACCCAAGAAAAATCTGTGCCCAAAGCCCACATCACACAAATGTGTCCCCACCACCCTCCCAAAAATTAATCCCACCACGAAAGTGCCCTCCTGCGAAAAGAAGACCCACAACAACCACAACAAAGATCCTCCTCCAAACAGAACTGGAATCGAGAATCATCTGGAACCGCAACTACCGCAAGGAACCAGAATCCGAACCAAAACCACCAAAACCTAAATGATGCCCAAACCCAGCCACCTCAAATCACAACCTGGTCCGTCTCCAGGCTGTGTATAAATGCCTTGTATGCAGAGAACTACCTGTGAAAAGCACAGTGAGGAGATAGAATGAGGAGGCTCAAGAAGCTCTCAGGGACTGTTTCAGCTTCAGTGTGTGGGAAGCGCTCTCTACTTTTAATGGGGAGGACAATGACAGCATCACAGACTGCATTAACTTCTGTGTGGACAACACTGTGCCCCTCATGAAGACCCTCCAGAGGTTGGTCCTCAACCATCTTTACACAGGACTTTGAGGACTGCTGCCAGTGGAACTACATCCCGATCAATGTGGGGAAAACTCTGTGGTGGCATCTTTCATCCTTTGTGTTTATTTAGTATCTACAGCTGAGAAGAATTGGTTAGATAAATTCATCAGGAGGTCCAGCTCTAGCAAAAATGACATCACTCTTGGACAATGTCTTCGACCCCATGCATGAAGCTGGTGTAGAAATGGAGAGCTCCTTCAGTAACAAATTGCTGCATCCTTGGTGCACAAAGCATTATCGCTGGTCTTTCCTCCTAGCAGTTTTAAGATTTTATAACCATAAGTGTTCCAAACAAATTCAAAGTCAGTAAATGTTTACATCTCTGCTGTTATTTCCACAGGTTTCTCTTCCATTTTTTATTGTCTGTTGTTGTTTTTTTTTATGCACAAGTAGACATGCAGTTTCTGTACATGTTTTTAATTATCCTACTTAGCTGCATATTTCTTTGAAGTATGCCATATGTATAGGTATTTTATTTGACGTTGTAAATTTGCTCCTGCTGTACGGTCTCTGATTCTTATTTTTTTGTTTTTACCTTTGTGTGACTCTGCATGCTTCCATTTCTCTGTCACTTTCATGCTGATACACCTGAATTTTTCCATGAAGGGACGATATTTCTATTCTATTCTTTGCTTTTGCTATAAAAAGCAACATCAGCACAGATTTTCATATAATTGTGAAGTTCACTTCCACTTGCTGGTTGTTCTGGCGAAACAAAAAACACCATTTAAAATTATTTAAGAATCTCAAAAGTATCATTACTCTGGTTAAATTACAGGTTTGGTCAAATTACTTGTTTATGTCTCAAAATTAAAAGATTATTTTACAGAGTGTTCTTAGAGTGGGACCCAAGTGCAGACAGGATGGCAGCTGCAGAAGATGGTGAGTGGAGAAGATTTAATAAATAAAAAGCAAAATACTTACAGGCAGGTATGAGGACAATGAACATGGAATTGGGTCAAAAAACACAGGCATGAACATGAGTAGATTTGGCAAGAACAGAGCAGACAGGGCATAACAACACAAGCAGTATAAACTAGCAAAACATAACAGAGGAGTATATATATTGCATGGCACAGATGAAACAGGGAAGGTCATTGGCAGGGTGCAAGTAAACAGTAAATGGACTGAACTTATATAGCGCCTTTCCAGTCATACAGACCACTCAAAGCGCTTTACACTAGAGCCACATTCACCCAAATGCACTCACTAACACCAATACGCAGATCTGTAGGCAACTTGAGGTTAAGTGCCTTGCCCAGGGGCACATCAACATAGGGCAAAAGGAAGCTGGAATTGAACCCACAACCTTCTGATTGCAAGACAACTACTCTTCCTACTGAGCCACAGTCGCCTGAAGTGGACTACACAACAGAGTGAAACTGATTACAAGCTGACTGTGGCAGGGACTGGTAACAAGAATATGATTGAGCTAAACACAGATGCAAAAAAACAATCTAACCAAAGGAAGCTCTTACAGATGTAACAGAACATAAACTAAAATGCATTATGAACAGAATATAAGAACTATTAAGGAACAAAACATAAATAATGAACCAAAGCACCACCTGGAAAACATAATCATGATCAGAGCAAAAGCCCAAAACAAAACTCAAACACCTTCAAATCATGATTTTTCGTTTTACTGAACTCAAGAATTGCATACATTGACTCTGGACTCAATTTGGAACTTTCATCCCTTTAATTTGGGCTTGACCTGTGACACGCAATACAATGACTTGGTCCCACTTCTTTGGGGAGTTAAAAATACACAAATACACCCCAAAGAAGAACTCCTCAATTCAACTGGATTTGCTTTGTCAGAAACTCCAGAAAACTCAGGTGGAGACCTCAATAATCTCCTGGATCAAAGACTACCTGACAAACAGGCCACAGTTTGTGAGACTGAAGGTTCTGTGTCAAACCAGGTAGCGGCACAGGAGCACCACCATTCCTCTTCACTCTGTACACCTCAGACTTCCAGACTCCTGTCACCTGCAGAAATACTCGGATGATTCTGCAGTTGTGGGGTGGATCATAGATGGACAAGAAGATGAGTACAGGAAGGTGGTGGACCGCTTTGTGGTATAGTGTGGAAACAATCATCTCATCTTGAATGGAGGTGATGGAGGAGTCTAAATACCTCGTTGTTCACCTGGACAACAGACTGGAGAGAAGATGCAACTGTAAAGCCTTCTACAAGAAAGGACAGAGCAGACTGTACTTCTTGAGGAAGCTTAGGTCCTTCAGTGTTTGCAGCAAGATGCTGCATATCTTCTATAAGTCTGTTGTGGAGAGTGTGATCTCTTCAGCTATCATCTGCTGGGATAGCAGCATCAGATCCAGGGACTTAAAAAAGCTCAACAAGCTGATAAAGAAGGCTGGCTCTGTTCTGGGGACTCCTCCTCTGGAACCTCTGGAAGTCATTGTGCAGAGAAGGATGTTTCATAAAATGAAGATCATCATGGAGAACCCTGAGCATACTTTTCATGAGACTGTCCTACAACAACAGAGTGTTTTCAGTCAGAGGCTTCTTCAGATCTGGTGTAAAACAGACGCTACAGGAGATCCTTCCTACCCACAGCCATCAGCATCTACTACGGCTCTTTGAGAAAACCTGTATAATGTGAGCTACAACAACATTTAATTTCCCTTTGGGATGAATAAAGTATTTTTGAATTGAATTGAATTGAATAAACTGAACATTGAGGAGGTGACCAATTTCTTTAAATCACTGTCATTAGTCTTTTTTGACTGACCAAACAGGTATCCTAGTCTGATCCAAACGTTCTTTAAATATTGTGTATCATGCAGAACAAGACACTAAAGTTCTCTTATTTTGTCAAATAATTGAAATACACTGTTGTTTAGCGGCCATGCATTTGATTCATTTTGATTCCAAAAACAATATTAAACATTCCCAGGTGAATCCTCTTTTTCTTCTGCTACTTACATTCTACCTTATTGCTTACCTTGTGCAGGTGATAATACAGCCCTTAGAAGATTTTCTGTGAATGTCAGTACTGTAATGTGAAAGACCACCTCTGCTGCTTCCACACAATTTAACAAGAGCAAGAGGTTTTGTTTTTGTCCTTGTTTTTTTCACGTGTTGTGATGGGGCATTACAGGCATACCATATAGAGAAGCTGGTTGCCTGCATGTGCCAGGTCAGTTTTGCTCTACAAAAAGGACACCTGGAGATAAGATTATAATTGCAAAATTGACTTTATTAAATCAAGTCTGCATGCAGAATCAAAGTAGGCAGGCTACATCGATGTAATTAGTAACCTGTTTGTATGTCCTTCAACAATGGGCTGTGTGTTGGTTCAAGGTACGGTGAAAGTAAGTGTGTTTGTGTTGTAACGGGCCAAGAAAATCAAGAGCCAGGGATGTCCACCACAGCCCAGCTTTGTCTCCAGGGCCCACAGTCGCTTCAACACATCCCTGAGAGCCATAGCCCACCATGGCCCGAGCACCCACACGGACAACACAGGGGGATAGGGGGCAAGTCCACCCACTAACATCATCAGGGGCCCCTGAGGCAACCCCCACACCTCCAGTCCCTGCCAAACCAGCACAAGTGAAGAAGACCATGCTACCAAACAGGCAGGGTGAGAGGCTGACTGAGAATGTGTACTCTAGGCAGGTTGACAGGTCTTCACATACTTTTAGCTAAAGACCATAGACAGGCGCACAGTGCCAAAGGGGCACTGTAGGTAGTCATTGGGTAGATCTCCCATGCAGTTTGGACATGTGTTAGTATGTAAAAACCTATTTGGAACATCCTTTGTCTTGTGTTGTGAATTCTATGAAGGATTTTGTATTGTATGAGCTGAAGATAGGCATTTTGGGTCATTGCCTCTTCATCATCATCTACAGGAAAATCTCAGTTGTTAAATGCTGGTTTTTAAACCGTATCATAAAGCTCTACTGTACATGTACACATCGTTAAATCCACAGTGTCACAGACACGTCATGAAAAAGACCCAGATGGAGTTATTAGCAGTTTTGGAACATCCTTCATCTAACCCTTGCATGACTACTTCAGTGAAAGTCCTATTATAATTTGTCCACAAATGTTTGTTAAGGATCTGAATTGAATATTGATAAGTGAGGCAAAAGCAAGGGGTAAACATCTGTGACTGCTACTTCATCATAAAAGCGTGTGCAGTCCTTACCAGGCACAGCTGCTACCTGCTACACTGAGACAAGTCAGTGACCAAGCTGTTTCTTTCACTCACTCACTCACTCGTTCAATCATTCACTCACTCACTCACTCACTCGCTCACGGTCATTGCTTACATATCCATCTTTCTCTTTTGTTTATGCAAGATCAAGCTATGGAGGTGGCAGTTCCAGGATGACAACTGAGACATCCCTTTTTCCACCAACACCCCCAAGCTTCTTGAGGGGGATTCCAATGTTCCATGACCAGAAACAAGATCTAGCTTCTCCACCGTGTTCTCAAAGTGTCCTTTAAAACCTACTTTAAAATTACACAGAGAACATCAAACACAAATTGGTAAAAAAAACAAAAAGTTGTCTATGCAAGGAAAGTAATATACTTAATTGAATCTTCAGTTTTATTCAGTCCTGTTCTTAACATTAACCTGGTGACAGAAGGTGGAATAACACTCATTCAACAAGAAGAGACCTCTAGTAGAACCAGGCTCACAATGGGCAGCCGACCATCTTAAACAGCAACGGGATGAGAGAACAGGAAAGAGACACATACAAACTCTGAAATACTGGGCCAAATGTACAATCTATGAGAAAGAAGACCAGAACACAAAGCAAAGTTAATGATAACAAAAACTGCAAGAACATCTATAAACAGTAGAGCGGAGAGAATAAAGAAAGGTGGTCCGTATGTCCTCCAGGAGGTAATAGCAGCAAAACCATAGGAGCAGTTAAAAAGACCTACATCTCCTCTTTATTAGCTTTAATACAGCCTGGGGAGCACTGTGATAACATCAGACCTGGCTGATGATCAGTACAGCTGCTTCATAAGGACAACACTTAGAGAAGCGGCATAGGAGTCTGCACATTTACACTTATGCATACTCTTGGCAGATTAAGGCTAAAAGTAATCCTTTAATTTGACCAACATATTCCTTCTAACTTGAAGTAGTAATAACATTTAGCAGTGGTCCCACCAGAGTCCAAACTTGAATTCAATAGAGAATCTGTGGAAAGAGCTAAAGATTAGCCTGATTGCCTTGCAACCTTAAAGTCTTTGAGCTTATCACCAAAGATTAATCATCAAAATACCAGATGAAATGTGCAAAAAGCTGCTCAGCAATTGTAAGAAGTGTTCGACTGTTTAACATTTTTCCATTCATTATTGTGAAGGATATAAGTATTTTTTGACATACCATTTTTTCCAAGTTGTATACTCTGTTTGCATTGTTTTATTAACCCTTGAAAGGTGCCAATGTCATTTCTTAAAAAAAAAAAACTTCTCTGTTAAATAAGATAATTTAAAATTTAAATCAGCCAGGTATATAAATAATTTTGGGTTTGACCAGTTTAATATCTTTCTTAAACCTGTTGTTAGGACATGCTGGACTAAAACAAATGGGTATTTCAAAGAGGAAGAGGAATCACTGAAAGGTTGAATGGATTGTAATGCAATGGACTGGACACAAAAAATAGCAAATTCATTCATTTTGTTCAAGAAACGTGAAACTTTAGGCAGATTATTATTAACTTCACAGTTTTTGATGTTTTTTGATTAATTTGGATTTACTCACTTTAAGTCATGGTTGAGCAGACAATGTCTCTATGTTTTCCACTGGCTTGAGGGATATAAGATTTTCCACTTTAACAGTGGTTTGGTCTGCCATAGGTCACTCTGAGAAGGGCAGGCAGTACTAGTCTACTGTACTCTTCTAAAGGTTCAACCTTTTGGACATAGAATAGGGTAATGTTCATAAAGGATGTTAACCAATTGGTGCTAAACACAGAGACAACTGGATGGAGGAAAACTGGAATCCTGCACCTGCTTTTCCCAAAGATAACCAAACACAGACAAGCTTATGATGTAAACTAAAATATTCATTGCAGCCAAATCTCAAGGTTGATCAGGCCTCTCCTCTGACCCTTCTTTAAGGATCCTCTGTCTTACTGAATTTCCTTGGACACTGCTGTCTCCTCAGCAGCATGCGCTTCCAGGGTAGAAAACGTCCCAATTTGATCAACCTATCAAAAGTGAATTCGGGGTAAGGTTGTATAGTCAATGAAACAAATAATTTTCCCCTAAAACACCTCAAACTGAAATAGACCAGGAATATCACCAATCTATTACTTTAAAATAAAAACTTGTGACTTGAGGCTATTTGCACCTTAATATTTTTCTAAAACATGTGAACATTCTACTGAATAAGACACATGCATTCAAGGTTTGACAATATAGGCAGGCAGGCAGGCAGACAAATCTGAGGATATATGTGTGTGTGTGTGTGTGTGTGTGTGGGGGACATACAGTAAAGCAATGCTCAGCTGTGACCACCTGAAATTACAATGCAAATAAACAGATGTGTGTATTTACAGCTGCAGTAGAGACCTCTGAGAGCCTCTTGGTCTACTTTTTCTATCACAGGTTCTCTGGACTGTTGGTGCTCAGCTGAATCAAAAATGCTTGGAGTTTACTACTGCAACATTTGTCTTTCCATACATGCAACCATAAACATGTAGGCATACACTCAAGTTTCAGTCTTATGGAGCAAATAAAACAACGACGTACAATTCTTTCGCATTACAGTTGCATTTTCCAGCACCAGGGATAATGGCACATGTAATGGTGTCTCTGGGGAGACTGGGAGAGCTGCGTGGTGGTACAGAGGCTGACATCAGGTGGCTATAGCAGTAATTTTCATGACTGGACTCACAGGGGAATACAGAGGGCGCTCTTTGTTAGAACAGTTTACCCCTGGGGAAATGAAGCAGTAACGTTTCGTTCTAACCCTGTGCTTTATCATTAAATTTAAACACTCATACAAGGACATATCAGCTTAAAAACTGGTCTAAAAAGCTACCTCAAACATCCAATAACAAAACTAGTTTTAAAAAGGAAAATACACAAACAAAATTAGCAATACATTCAAACAGACAGCGGCTTTGCGTAAGAAAGCTCCCACATACCTATTTAGATGGCTCATAATCAAAGTACAGTCTCTGTTGTCCTGCCCTACATCCTTCCATAGTGTAATCCAGTGCAGTGGTCCCAAGTGAAGTACCTGGCATTGAATCTTATTATAGACATTTCATTGTCCAATTATCACTGCTAATCATATCCCCCGAGTGTAAGACACAGGAGGGCCACGGACCCCAGGGGAGGGCAAATAACTCTGTATGCTCTACATACCCTTTACAGTGCTTTTACACCTTCAGGTTACCATGACGATGTGGGTGACATCAATAAGGGGAAAATAAAAACTTCCATTTTCACCTTTCCCAGTTTTTTGTGATCCAAGTGTGACGTGGAGTATGAATTTTCTTGGACTGTGTATCTTTTGACAAAAATATTTGCTCCAAAATTTAAAGAAGCATCAATTGGATTCAGCCCGTTTTCATTGGATCTACTCTGATCATTACTAAAAATCTATTTTTTTCTCCGTGTTCATTGCATGAATCAAAACTAAGAACTCTTAACATTTTCAGTCTATAAACACATTAGCAAACTCCATCTCCTGTTCCTATTTCTGAGTTTAATAAAAAAAAATAGATAAAGGTTAGGAATATGTGTTTTGGTTAGTAATCTATACCACCAGTGAAACCACTTTCAAAAAACCTGCAGTGCACGTTTTTTCTTAAAGGGGTATTACCCTTTATTTAAAAAAATCACAGTTGGTCAAAATCAGAACAAGAAGGTCAGAATGCCAGAAAATGACATTGGCCTGGAAACACCTGAACAGTGCGTTTAAAGAACAGAGATTTTCTACAGTATAAAAACTGGTTATAATCATTAGAATCGATGATGAGTTTGGAGCTCATTCATTGGAGCCCTTCTTGTTTTGTCTTCTTCTTTCTTCACTCTGGTTCCTTATAGTTACTGATGGTTGTTAATAATTGATAGATATACACTGCGCCCCACTGCCGCCAGTCAAGACAGGGTTAAACCTGTTCATTAATTTTTTTTCTATCAAAACATGCAATAAAATAATCTGGTCATAAAGCAAAAGAAAAATAAATGATGCCTTCTGACTCAGAATGGCCAACAATTAATTTAATGTCTGCTTTAACAGCTACCATATTTGTTTCTCCTCTGACCAGTCTCCACAGCTTCAGAACATCCTTTGTCAATGTCAGTGCTTTACCAGGTTGGGAAAAATGATGTTCTACTGCCATCTTCTGGAAGGTAGCTATACACAGAAAGCCTAAACTTAAAATCCTTTACAGCATTCACTCTGACAGATCCTTCATCCATTCCATCCAGCAGATCCCTGAACCAGGATTTGAATTTTAAGCCGGGTGAAGCTAATTTAGTATGTTATTTCATAGGAATCAAGGATTTTTAGCACAGGGTTAATGTATTGTAATTTTTGTATTTTCTGTAACAATTACTTAAAAATCACTCAATGTAATTTTCTGGATTTGTGTTTTAGATTCCATCTCTCACAGTTGAAGAGTACCTATGATAAAAAATGTTCTTCTATATGATTTGCAAGTAGGAAAACCTGTAAAATCGGCAGTGTATCAAATACTTGTTCTCCCCACTGTAAATATATCAATGTGTGTAAGGTTAGAAAATAAAGGAGCTAAAACTAGAACAAGTTTTTGGACTTTAGCTGTTCATGCTCGAATCGAGCTCGCCTTTACGGTTCCTCAATCAAAGACTGGTGTCTCTTGGCTCAAAGAAACATCATTAAAATTTTTATTAGTATTCTTTCATGTATTATTATTGTAAAGTTGGGAGCAGAGATGGCGAGTTAGAATTCAGGCTTATCTTAGACCTTGGGACTCGAGTCTTGAGAACCATTTTTTATCCATGTAATCAGGGTAAAATTAAGACATAAAGAAGGGACAGAGCGCAGCCCTGAGGTACAAATTGTTTCATGAGACAGTTCATTTGATGTATCTGTGGACTGTTGGTTATTTGAATGAAATGTTCTGAAAATGCTGATAATTTGTATATTACAGCTGTATATTACAATATTACAATTTTTTTTCAAATGATACCCAAGTAGAAATAGTAGTAACAAAGTGACAAAGGCTTTTAATGGCAACAAGTAATTTTACTTTTTGCCGTTTACCTGCTGCCCTGAACTAGCGGCAGAAGGCACATCTGGTCTGTGCCATTTGTTATTAAATTTGCTTAATTCGAAATGCAAACAAGCAAACTACTATTTTGCAGAGTACTCGTACTCGTACTTGTACTCGTACTTGTTGTCTTCCGCTTATCCGGAACCGGGTTGCGGGGGCAGCAGACTCAGCAGAGACACCCAGACGTCCCTCTCCCCACACACCTCCTCCAGCTCCTCCGGGGGGAGCCCAAGGCGTTCCCAGGCCAGACGAGAGACATAGTCCCTCCAGCGTGTCCTGGGCCATCCCCTGGGCCTCCTCCCAGTGGGACGAGCCTGGAACACCTCCCGAGGAAGGCGTCCAGGAGGCATCCGATATAGATGTCCGAGCCACCTCAACTGGCTCCTCTCGATGTGGAGGAGCAGCGGCTCTACTCCGAGCCCCTCCCGAATGGCCGAGCTCCTCACCCCATCTCTAAGGGAGAGCCCAGCCACCATACAGAGGAAGCTCATTTCAGCCATTTGTATCCGGGATCTCGTTCTTTCGGTCATGACCCAAAGTTCATGGCCATAGGTGAGGGTAGGAACGTAGAACGACCGGTAAATTGAGAGCTTCGCTTTTCGGCTCAGCTCTCTCTTCACTACAACGGACCGGCACAGCGCCCCCATTACTGCGGCAGCCGCACCGATCCGTCTGTCGATCTCCCGCTCCATTCTTCCCTCACTCGTTAACAAGACCCCGAGATACTTGAACTCCTCCACTTGAGGCAGGAACTCCCCTCCAACCTGAAGAGGACAAGTCACCCTTTTCCGGTTCAGTACCATGGCCTCTGACTTGGAGGAGCTGATCTCCATCCCAGCCGCTTCACACTCGGCTGCGACCTGCCCCAGCGCATGGTGTAGGTCTTGGCTAGAGGGGGCCAGCAGGACCACGTCATCTGCAAAAAGAAGAGACGAAATCCACTGGTCCCCAAACCAGACTCCCTCCGGCCCTTGGCTGCGTCTAGAAATCCTGTCCATAAAAGTTATGAACAGGACCGGTGACAAAGGGCAGCCCTGCTGGAGTCCAACATGCACCGGGAACAGGTCCGACTTAGTGCCGGCAATGCGGACCAAACTCCTGCTCCGCTCGTACAGGGACCGGATGGCCCCTAATAAAGCCCGATTCCATACTCCTGGAGCACCCCCCACAAGGCATCACGAGGGACACAGTCGAATGCCTTCTCCAGGTCCACAAAACACATGTGAACCGGTTGGGCAAACTCCCATGAGCCCTCGAGTACCCTGTAGAGGGTATAGAGCTGGTCCAGTGTTCCACGGCCGGGACGAAAACCACACTGCTCCTCCTGAAGCCGAGGTTCTTATGAAGGGGGACCACCACCCCGGTCTGCCAGCACAGAGGCACTGTTCCCGACCACCATGCAATGTTGAAGAGGCGTGTCAACCATGACAGCCCCACAACATACAGAGATTTGAGGTACTCAGGGCGGATCTCATCCACCCCCAAAGCCTTGCCACCGCGGAACTTTTTAACCACCTCCGTGACTTCAGCCTGGGTGATGAAAGAGTCCAACCCCGAGTCCCCAGCCTCTGTTTCCACCAGGGAATGCGTGATGGCAGGATTGAGGAGATCCTCGCAGTACTCCTTCCACCGCCCGATAATGTCCCCAGTCGAGGTCAGCAGCCTCCCACCCCCACTATAAACAGTGTTGGCGAAGCACTGCTTCCCCCTCTTGAGGCGCCGGACGGTTTGCCAGAATCACTTCGAGGCCAACCGGTAGTCCTTCTCCATGGCCTCACCGAACTCCTCCCAGGCCCGGGTTTTTGCTTCTGTACCCAGCCCGGCCGTAGCACGCTTGGCCTCACGGTACCCGTCAGCCGCTTTAGGAGTCCACAAGCAACCACAGCCGATAGGGACTCCTTCTTCAGCTTGCCAGCATCCCTTACTGCGGTGTCCACCACGGGGTTTGGGATTGCCGCCGCGACAGGCACCGCAGACCTTACGGCCCCGGAGGCCGCAAGTCATGGGCAGCAGCATCGACAATATGATGCGGAGAAACATGGTCCACTCGGACTCTATGTCTCCAACATCCCCGGAATCAGGTCAAAGCTCTTCCCGGGAGGTGGGAGTTGAATACATCCCTGGTCGAGGGCTCCGCCAGTGTTCCCCAGCAGACCCTCACTATGCGCTGGGCCTGCCAATCTCTGTCCGGCTTCTCTTCTTCCAGTGGATCCAAACTCATCACCAGGTGGTGATCAGTGTACAGCTCAGCCTCTCTTCACCCGAGTGTCCAAATAACATGCCGGCCGAAGTCTGATGATACGACAACAAAGTCGATCAATGACCTCCTGCCTAGGGTTGTCCTGGTGCCAAGTGCACTGATGAACACCTTATGCTTGAACATGGTGTTCATTATGGACAATCCGTGACTAGCACAGAAGTCCAATAACAAAACACCACTCGGATTCAGATCGGAGAGGCCATTCCTCATGATCATGCTTCTCCAGGTGGTCACTGTCGTTCCCCGTGGGCGTTGAAGTCCCCTAGCAGAATAATGAAGTCCCAGGGAGGGCACTATCCAGCCCAACCCCCGACAGGGACACAAGAAGGCCGGGGGGTACTCCGCACTACCGCTCGGCCCGTTAGGCCGAAACGACAGTCATAGACCTATCCCCGACCCGAAGGCGCAGGGATGCGAACCCCTCATCCACCGGTGTAAACCCCAACACGAGACGCTCTGAGCTGGGGGGCACAACAAGCAAAACCCACCCCAGCCCGCCGCTCTCCCGTGGAGCAACTCCAGAGTAGAAGAGAGTCCAGCCTCCGCTCAAGGAGATTGGGTTCCAGAGCCCACGCTGTGCGTGGAGGCGAGCCCGACTATTTCTAGTCGATATCTCTCGACCTCCCGCACAAGCTCAGGCTCCTTCCCCCCCCAGCGAAGGTAACATTCCACCGTCCTAGAGCCAGCCTAAGCATCCGGGGATCGGGCCGCTGAGGTCTCCACCTTCGTCCGCCCACCCAATCCTCTTTTACAACGGTCCCTCACGGTTCCCTCTGCAGGTGGTGGGCCCACTGGGGGTGGTGCTCGCGTCTCTCGTTCGGGCCTTGGCCTGGCCCGGGGTCCCGCGAGGAGGCAACCCGGCCACCAGCGCTCTCTACCGCACGAGTCACGGCCCAGGCCTGGCTCCAGGGTGGGACCCCGGCTCCCCCGTTACGGGGGCGAACGTCATGTGCCGATATATTTGTCCTCATGAAGGATTCTTGAACCGCTCTTTGGTCTGGACCCCATCACCTAGAGCCTGTTTGCCATGGGAGACCCTACCAGGGGCATTTAAGCCCCAGACAACATAGCCTCTAGGATCATTTGAACACTCAAACCCCTCCACCACGTTAAGGTGGCGGTTCAAGGAGGCTGTGTATTTTGCAGAGTGTGTTGGATAAAGGTAACAAATGCAGGTTCAAAAACACCCATTTCATGTGGCACCTCAACTCAAGATGAGAAGTCTTTGGCACCCACGGTATGTATGGACAGTTTCCACTAGAAAATGAAGCAACCAGTTTATGTATATTATGTCTTCATTGCTAATATTTAATTTTTATTACTTTAACATGTTATTGTTCAGCTCTAACTTTGGCTACACGCATTTTTATTTCTGAAAAAGCTGAAACCTTGCAATATTAATTTTGGTAGGCAGGCAAATTTATTTTTCATATTTACATGTTTATAGAGAAAGTAAAGAAAGGGACAATGGAAGAGCAGTGTGGAACCAGTGTGCCAAATGTGGAGCAAATTCATGCATATAGCACCCTATGTGATTTATGCTTTAAGTCGTGAATGCATGGCAAAAATCCCAAAAACAACATGAAGAAAAATAAAAAGCGTAATATCTGTGGTTTAGTCTGAAGGCATTGAAAAAATTCTATGCTGTGAAACTTCCACTTTTATTATAATGTTGTACTGTTTTGGAACCTAAACGTAAATAGTGTACATTTTTATAATACACTATCATTGCTCAAAAAATAATAATAATGCATCAATATAAATTTTTGACCTAGTCAAGGCTGTAACACCCACATACAAAATATTCCACTTACGTTTTATTTATGGAAAATATTGGATATTTACTGTTTCCTCCTTTAAGAAATCTGGGTATTTTTCTACAAAAAAGGGCATAAAAACTTAGAAAATATTAAAAACATATGAAAAAACTGAATTTATGGATAGTTCTGAAGTAAGTAAAAAGTGTAAGTTCAATATAAAGGTACCTCAAGGGTTAAACTTGTTCAATGAGTCTCAGAGGTGGTTTCTATGCTCCTGCGTCTGTACACGCAGCAGGAGGTGTTGAGCCTCTGTGCATGCCTGAGAGGTCATTAGTACATACGTTGAGGGCCTGCACCTTGCTGCTCCTTGTGACGTTCCAGACTTCCAGTTTTCTGGTTTCCTCTTTAGTAAAAAGAAACGTTTCCAATACCGCAACACATTATTTATAATCTTTATATGAACTCAGTCTCAGTCCTTCCAGAATAATCATATCTTGTTTTTGGTACTGTTAGACATTTTCCTGCACACAACCTTACAAGACAAATATTCCTAACAATGCACAGTGTTATGGCTGAGAGGTAAACAAGCAAAAATGCGGTTAAAAAAACAGAGAAGGAGACATAGATACAGTGACAGACAACAGAGAAAAAGTACCTCTGACAGTCAACATATTTTTACTGTCAGAAATAGTAGAGATATAATTTATCCAGCAACACCATTTTGGACACTACAGCAGTATAACTCCAGCCCACCTTCACCGTCACGACACCGTTATGTCTGGATGCACTGAGGAGCACTTCTGTATTGCGTAGATTACAGTTGTCTCGGCCCACAAAAGCCGACAGCGTGGGAAGGTGTGTAAGTCATCTTTTCCAGGTTTTATGATTCATATTAACTCTATTCATTTCAGTTTTTGTATTTTTAGCTTTTCAAATGTTTTTAAAAAGTGTATTATAATATTTATTACTCTCATCATTATTATTATTATTATCACCTTCAGCTCCATGGCTTCACACTTCATCTTTATACAGTGTTGGAAAAATGTATTAAAATTATCATTGTTTAGTTTAAACCAGGTTTATGTTTGAAGTTCTATTCTAGTGAAGATGATTCCTGTGATTGGTTTTAGTGTGAAAAAGGTTTGTGGCAAGTTAAGGAATGTGGTCTGGAGTGGATCAATCCCTGGACATGACATGCTTATACCATATATGGGAATGACTACTCTGTTAAGTTGAAATCTCTGTAAGAATTGGCTGAACCAATTCCCGCTTTTTGCTTGTTGGAATGTGAGTTGTAAATAAAAGGCTGGTGCAAGGACTTACTCTTTGTGAGAAGGAAATCGCTGTTTGGCAGAGGACTGTCTCACCCTTGCAAGTCAAACTTACTTGGTTCAACTTGTGCCTTATTTTACACTTGTCTGTGTTTATCAACTTTCTAACTCTAACATACAGCCACTCTGCTCTCCCAAATGTCCATGATGACAGTCAGTAGCACATGCAAAATTCTCATTTAAAAAGGGTGGTGCAAACTGCTTTTGCACCTGTTATCCATTAGAGCACAATCTTTGTAGCTCACACGCCCACGTATTGCACTTTAAGCAATTTAGCGCTCCTTATTTGGAATGTTTGAAGATCAGGCCCTATATGTACAAAGAACATAACATAACAAAAATGAACTGATCAAACTACATACACACCAAACATCAAAACCCAAACACCAGGGGTCTCATGTACAAAAGAGTGCGCAGCTTACTAAAAGTTTGCGGTAGGGAGAAATTCTGAAACAAAACAATTCAGATGTACGAAACCATGCGTAGACACCGCAAACACAGCCTTCATCCATCCCAACTTGCTGGGGTTTTGACATAGCTGCACGTGGCACTTGGACCACCCAGTCCCCGACTCTAAATACATATGCAAAGTATTATAAGTACCCGGAAGTCACCCATCACGTGTCCAAATAACCATAGCAATGGTCCTGTGACAATCAAAGAACCAGTTCTTTGTAGCGGAAAAATGCTAAGGGACTGCGTCCCTTACACCACACTAAACACCATGAGGGCTATTTATAGACAGTTACATGAATGACATCAGTGACTCAAACCTGGCTGAAAATAAAACCTTTGTCAGCTCGTACCTGCTTAGTTCTACAATGTGTGTATCTAAAACAAACGCAGCCATCTAGCTGCTGTACCAAGCTCATTTATAGCTCAATGCTGATCATCATAATTGACGCGAATATGACACCTGTCAGAGTTAGGACTTTGTGTTTAGTCACTTTTTATGTGTATATTTAGTATTTTGGTCGTCGTGGTTGTTTTGGTTTCTTCCTCTCACTCCTGATTATTTATTTCCCCCCTAGTGTTGTCACCCTCCTCGTTCATTGCTCCTTTGGTTATTGTTGCTTTCTTAGTTTTGACTTAGTATGGTTTTCTCTGTATTATTATTATTATATTATTTATTGTAGTGCTCTGGTTTGGTATTTGTCCTCTTTTATATTCTACTAGGTTACTAGTCTTATTTTCTCTGTGTTAGTTTCTTTTCTAGTTGCAGGCCTTTCTCGTTTAGCTTTATTCTCCAGCCCCTCTGGTTAGGTTGTGTTTACTTATGGTTTATTTTTTTTTTTTGTTTACATTCTAGTCCTCATGTTCTCTGCTTCCCTTCCAGTCTATTCAGTTAGTGTGGTTTAGGTTTGTTTACTTTTGTAGTCAGGGTTTCTTTATGGTTTTGCTAGTTTTTAGGTTGTTGTGTTCCCTCCGTTTTCTCAGTTTCCTTTAGTTCATGTTTATTCGGGATTTTTATGCTTTATTTATCTTGGTCTATAGTTTCAATTAGGTCTGCTCACTGTTGTGTTAATTAGTCCCTTTCCTCATGCTTAGTTTTATTAGGTTCACCTGCTCCCTCTGACCCCTGCCTCACTGTTTCACCTGTTCTTAGTTCCTTTGATTACCTGCCTTTGTTCTCCCTCAGTATATTAGTTGGTTTTGTTTCATTGTCCTTTGCTGGTTCCTCCCCATCACACCCCTGGTTATGTTCAGTGTTTTGCTACGTTCCTGCAGTGAATTCGAGTAAGTGTTTGACTATCCACATGCCTGTACCTGCAGTGTGTTTGCTACGTTTTGCTTCACCTTATAACCTGTGAAAATCAACTGAAGACCTATTCACAATGCGGCTACTGAACTCTTGTCTGCACTTTGGTCCACCCCAAAACCACACCGTGACAACAGTCACGTATTTCTATTAGGAAGACTGTCACCACACACACTATGCAAAGTCCTTTAAATCTTTACAACCATTCAGGTTGTCACATAAAAAATTGAAAATTACCTAGTAGCCAGCCATTGTGCACGGAGGTTTGTTCCCAACACAACTATTATTATTAGATTTATTATAATTATTTTGATAGTATAAGGAATCATAAGTTGAGGGGGCACATATATTGAATAAAATTTCTGTTCATAAAAGCATTTTCACCTAGAACTGGTGCCCTTATAGCACGAGTCCAGTCCATAGCTCTGATTACATTCAGAAATCAGCTCCTAGTTGCAAATGAAAGCCACAGCTTAGGGAAAATTTATATATGTGAGCAACATACAAATGAGGCCGCCCCAAAGGCTGGCATGGCCTGGCTCAGGGATGACTGTTAAATACCTGACCTGTCAGTCAGCTTCCTCTGAAAAGCTCTGGTTGAAAGGGCCACAGAGTAATGAGAACTGGAACTGGTACCAGCGACGCATGTCTCCTACTGGTTTCCCTCTGTTACACTTAGGTCAGCTCCATGCAAAGCTCCAAGATAATTGTCCTGGACAATCTAAACTGGCCAATAAGCCAAGCATCATCATGTGCCAGTAGATCAGTACGATATCTGAAAAAAACACTCCCTCAGACCATTGGCGAGGTCCTCCAGCTGTGCCAAACCAGCCACTGTTCCATAATTATGTGCAACTATCCGCAGCTATTTATAGACATGTGTGATTGTCTCCTGCTTGTCCACCCTGGGAATCATCAAACCTGACTATTTTGTTTCACGTAACGTTCATTTTCATACATGCCAAGTTGTGCGTAAAACATGAGGCCCCTGGGGATCATGACACTGTGCTTTGTGCATACAACAGAATAGTACTAGCACAATATGTACCCATTCTACCCCCAGAGGGTTTCCTGCCTTGATTGACAAATTCACTGATTTAGTCACAGGACTAATCTGGTCAGTTCTGTAGTAGGAATGACAACCGACTGTCTCAAGGTCTACTCACAAGATCCTATAAAAGAGAGACAGATGATTGTTAGTTAGAGCACAAACACTGTTACACACACTGTGATCTGTGTCTATTCTCCTTCTGCATGAGCTTCTTCTCGTGAGACTTCTTAATAATAAATAATTAATTAACAATGTTTAAAATTCATTGTTTAGCAGCCACTTTCCTGGTTTTCCAAGGACATTTAGCAGTGACTGGTCATACAAAATGAGTTTTAACAGGTGAATTTTATTTCCTCTTTCAAAAGTTACAGTCTTGTAGCTTATCATTTCATCAGGGGCAAGGACAAACAGCATATTCCTTTACAAAAACTATGTTGGTAAGTCCTTGGTGAACCCTCATTACCTTACAAAACAAATAGTATTCCACAAAATCTGTAACTACACTCATCTGAAAGAGCTAAATAAAGTAAAACACATCTAAAGACACCTGGACCCAGGACAGTTTGGGATCAGGCTGATTAAAGCCCTGCTAATGACCATCCATAATTTAAAATGACAACAAAACCATGGTTGCAAAAAAAACATTATTATCAATAAGTTTAGGCTGTTGCTTGGATGCAGGAGTTGGTCTGCTGAGCTGAATCCTACTATCATAACTATGACTATAGAGCTGAACTCCTGAGGTACACCAAGCCCCCCAGAATCTCTACTCTCAGTGTTCTTTACCATTTTAATAGGTTGTTTTACAGGCTTTTGTTGATGTCCCTCATTTTAAAATTACACTCACCGTCCACTTTATTAGGTACACCTTGTACCGGGTTGGACCCCCTTTTGCCTTCAGAACTGCCTTAATCCTTCATAGCTCCATATTGACAAGATATCATCACACAGATGCTGCAGATTTGTCAGCTGCACATCCATGATGCGAATCTCCCGTTCCACCACATCCCAAAGGTGCTCTATTGGATTGAGATCTGGTGACTGTGGAGGCCATTTGAGTACACTGAACTCATTGTCATGTTCAAGAAACCAGTCTGAGATGATTCGTGCTTTATGACATGGCGCGTTATCCTGCTGGAAGTAACCATCAGAAGATGGGTACACTGTGGTCATAAAGGGATGGACATGGTCAGCAATTTTTTTTGTACAAGCAGTTTTGCGCCCCCTGTTTGGGATATTTGAAGATCAGGCCCTTAGAAAGCTAAAATTTCATATTGTTATTAATCATATTTATTTATTAATCATATTTTTCTTATTATTAGTATGGAGTTTGAAATGTTATTATTGTGACAACCGTACCCCAAAATATATATAAACATTTGTTATTGGTTTCCAAAAATGTGAGGGTTATGAATACTTTTGCAAGGCACTGCAACTGCGTGTTGAAAGTGAAATGTGTGCACATTATCTGTCTCACATCAATAGCTCGGTGTAACAGGAGGCATGGTGGTGAATGTGATGTTTGAAAATCTATCTGCAAATTCTATTATTTTCTGTGCTAGTTTTGTAGGTCTATAAATGACATATTTTAGTTTAAGTTAGTACGTTTATTGTTTGTTACCTTTTCTAGCAGCGTCATTTAATGACCTGGTATGTACTTAAGATGATTTAGATGTTAAAAGAATAAGACTGAACTCACTTTCTTCAAGCAACAAAAAGACAAATATTCTGAATATTTCCTTTTGCTTAATTTAGGAAGAAGAAATTTTGATTATTGAGTGCAGGCAGCCTATAAATATTTTTGTTCCACAAGCTATTGCCAACTCAATAAAATCTATGGTGAAATCTACAGTGAGGATGTTCACAGATTTTTCTGTTAATTCAATTAACTTGCACATTAATGTACACTCACCGGCCACTTTATTAGGTACACCTGTCCAAATGCTCGTCAACACAAATTTCTGATCAGCCAATCATATGGCAGCAACTCAATGCATTTAGGGATGTAGACATGGTCAAGATGATCTGCTGCAGTTCAAAGCGAGCATCAGCATGGGGAAGAAAGGTGATTTAAGTGAGGCTGAACGTGGCATGGTTGTTGGTGCCAGACGGGCTGGTCTGAGTATTTCAGAAACTGCTGATCTACTGGGATTTTCACGCACCACCATCTCTAGGGTTTACAGAGAATGGTCCGAAAAAGATAAAATATTCAGTGAACGGCAGTTCTGTGGGCGCAAATGCCTTGTTGATGCCAGAGGTCAGAGGAGAATGGCGAGACTGGTTCGAGCTGATAGAAAGGCAACAGTAACTCAAATAACCACTCGTTACAACCAAGGCATGCAGAAGAACATCAACATGTCAAACCTTGAGGCGGATGGGCTACAGCAGCAGAAGACCCCACCGGGTGCCACTCCTGTCAGCTAAGAACAGGAAACTGATGCTACAATTCACACAGGCTCACCAAAATTGGACAATAGAAGATTGGAAAAACATTGAATGGTCTGATGAGTCACGATTTCTGCTGCGACATTCGGATGGTAGGGTCAGAATTTGGCGTCAGCAACATGAAAGCATGGATCCATCCTGCGTTGTATCAATGGTTCAGGCTGGTTGTGGTGGTGTAATGGTGTAGGGGATATTTTCTTGGTACACTTTGGGCCCCTTAGTAACCCAACTGACCACAGCCTACCTGAGTATTGTTGCTGACCATTGTCCATACCCTTTATGACCACAGTGTACCCCATCTTCTGATGGTTACTTCAGCAGGATAACGACGCCATGTCATAAAGCACGAATCATCTCAGACTGGTTTCTTGAACATGACAATGAGTTCACTGGACTCAAATGGCCTCCACAGCCACCAGATCTCAATCCAATAGAGCACCTTTGGGATGTGGTGGAACGGGAGATTCGCATCATGGATGTGCAGCTGACAAATCTGCAGCATCTGTGTGATGATATCTTGTCAATATGGAGCTATGAAGGATTAAGGCAGTTCTGAAGGCAAAAGGGGGTCCAACCCGGTACAAGGTGTACCTAATAAAGTGGACGGTGAGTGTAATTTTAAAATGAGGGACATCAACAAAAGCCTGTAAAACAACCTATTAAAATGGTAAAGAACACTGAGAGTAGAGATTCTGGGGGGCTTGGTGTACCTCAGGAGTTCAGCTCTATAGTCATAGTTATGATAGTAGGATTCAGCTCAGCAGACCAACTCCTGCATTTGAGACTCAGTCGTTCATGTTTGGATCCAAGCAACAGCCTAAACTTATTGATAATAATGTTTTTTTTGCAACCATGGTTTTGTTGTCATTTTAAATTATGGATGGTCATTAGCAGGGCTTTAATCAGCCTGATCCCAAACTAATGTCGGGCTTGGTGGGTCCCAGCTCCTTAACCCGGATTTTCTCCTCCACTGTCCTTCTTGCGAACGGGTAGATAAATAAGCATCTCAAATTCAGTGGAAGCTGCACCTTGCTCGTTAAGTTCGCCATCATCCCCCTGACTGACTGCGCCGCACAAGCGTTTTTTAACCTGCGAGGGGCGATATTTTCAGGGCCCCAATTCCATGGAATTCTGCGACACTGATTGGCCATATATTTATTCATTTGCCCTAGCAGCTGTACACATTTGGCTATTCGGCTGCACCGCTGGGACACTTTGAACAGTGCTACATAGTAGAAACATGCGGGTTTGTCTGTGGGAATTCACTGATGAATGAATATCCATAGATGAGAAATGTAGTTTATATATTTCATAGAGGCACACTTTAGTAAGTAAAACTGATTGTAGACTGATATATACATTTATATAACTGATTATTTATAACATTTCTTAGTGGAGTTTATGAAGGGAGAGAGTCTGCCCAGTTTTTCAAAGCTCTGCTGCTCAACCCACAAATGTGTTTCCTTACAGACGAGGGACAATTTAAAAGGAGAAAAATAGCATTCCAGTGTTCTATCATTTATTACCAACAAGTATTGTTTCAAAAAAGAAACAATAAACCAATCAAATGTCCTTATTTTGTGCTAAGTTTATATTCTATTCTGCTTTTAATGTGCTAGAATCTAACCAGGTGACATTATTCTGCACAAAACAGTTCACCTAACATTTATTGGAAGAGGATATTTGTTAGGAGAATTTGAATGGAGACCAAATCAGCACTCAGATGAGTGCTCACATTTATCAAGTTCCTGAGGTATCAGTGAATGTTGAGGAACATCTGCTAAATGAATCAGTCCACTAACACATTCATATTCTACTTCAAAGATGTAATGATAGTAGAAATATTGAAAAGCCAACACCATTTTTGTAGATGTTGAACTCGACATGATTTGGCTTGGTATTCGAGGGGCTGGACATTCTTCGGCACAAGGGCAGAGTCCAGGTGGAAGTTTGAAAATATTTGCTTCAAAACTGAAGAAATATAGATGCAAATACTGTATGGCCTGAATACCTCTCCCGAATACCCTTTCAGAATAGCCGAAATGCCCTAAAGCCCTAGTGTGTAATGCACACAGCAGCAACATAAAGTGAATATTGTGGTTGAGAAGTTTGATTGTTCAGTGATATTTTATACTTTGCACAGTGATTTCTATCAGGCAGTAAGTGTGTGATTTCTTTGAAACAGATTGCATTATTAGAAACCTTTTTTAAAAGTCATCACACTATCAAACTACACAGTTAAACTTCTGACTGACTGAGCTGATGGAGATGTACTGAAGCATGAATTTCTTCAAGATATGAGCACATGTACAGATCAGTGTTGTTGAGGAGGTGGGAGTCTCTGGTGGGAGGAGTGCAGAAATCCTCACAGGCAGAAGTCAAATGTTAGGTCAGATTTGGCCATCTTCTGTCTGTAATAAGCATCAAATGTTTCATTCATAGACACTGTAAAGACATCCCTCCACACACCCACACGACCTGCAGAGAGAGGAGAGAAGGTTAGGATCCACATGGACAAATTCACTGGACTGTGTTTGATCATATTTTAGTCACATTGCTCTGGCTGCAGGGGGAATGCAGCCTTCTTGCATATTAACTCAGCTTACCTGCTGTGACGTGTATGACACAGATCAGAGCAACTGGTCAGACACCAGATTTCAAATCACTGAATGAAAAAAGGATGGGAAAACAATAGTAAGACAGAAAAGGCATAAGTAAAGAAATGGCAACCGAAAATGTAAAGAAATATTTGCAAAAGGACAAATGGCTTAAACTAAAACAGACTGAGCAGGCAGTTCAAAATGGACTCTATACTGCAAATACCACATGCAGCCTCAAGATGGTGCAACAATCTACTGGGAGTTGGAGAGAACAAACTTGGGATCCTGGTTAAGTGGCCTAAAAGATTAAATCAAATTGCTGAATTCCCTCATCAGCATTCAGCTCTGCAGAGGCCTGGCAATGGTACGTTTATTTAATTCAGGTGTTTTGGAGAAGGGGAGCACCTATAAGTTGCAGGACAGCAATGAGAAACTACAATACAAATCCTAAATGCTAAAGAAAATGTACATGACAGAATAAAAACAAAGTTCACTTCTATAATCTAATTAAAACAAATGTGTTAGAATGAGAAATGTAAAAACTAAGATGTGAAAAACGACTGTTTAAGTCTGTTTAAGTGCTTGTTTATTTTTAATTTTATACCATTTTCATAGCGTTTATGACAACAAAGACTTAATATTATTTGATAATTAAGAGAAAGTAAAACCGTAAACTTAATGAGCTTAGTTTAAGGTGACAGTGACGTCACTTTGAGTTCGGAAAGGAAGCTAAGAGATCAGTTAGCACAGCAGACCTGATTGGAGACAAGTAAGAAGAGTGAAGACAGAGAATGAGTGTTTCAAGACTACCGGTTTGTCCACTTGCAGGCCAGAGTGGTATGTCTGCTATAAATGCTGTAAATTGTTTATTTGTATATGCTGAGATGAGTGAGTTCATACTCGTGCATCGTCTGTGTGTTGTCAGTTCTAAGGTGTACTTGTGGTGGTTCATTGAAGACTGAAGTTACAAGACCACAGTAAACATCAGTTAAAAAACCTCGTGTCTCTCATGTTGTGGATCAAACTGGCACAGACTGAATGTAGTGTGAAGCGCTTTGGAGTCTCTGGGGACTTGATAAAGAGCTAGAAAAGTACAAGCCATTTACCAATACCAACTAAAGGTCAGTGAACCCAAGATGGCTGTCCCTACACAAACCCAGTGATCCCTGCCACATGTACAGTTAAAATCAAACCAAAAAGAATAAGAGGTAAAAAACTATTCACGAATTAATAATTTAATGAATTTTCGAACCTAATTATTGTAAAAGTCTATGTCATTATAAGCTAGCTATAAAGAGGTGGAAGTTACAAATTATAATTTGCTTATGGAAAATGATTTATCTAGACAGAAAAGTATACATATAATATATAATGGAAGCATACTCATGTACTCAGATTTTCTTTCCCATACAAGGTACTCATGGACCAGTGTTTAGTCTTTTTTCTGTTATTGCTTTCTGTCTTGTCAAACCCCGTGAGTAGCAGTGCATGGTTGCACACACTGAGCATGCTTCTGGTTTCTTCCTGTTAACATGTTGTGGAAGTTGGTGATGCTGTGCATATGAATGGGCTTCCTTGCAAATATAGTTTTGACCAATCAGCATTATCTGGTTTAAACTACCTTGTATTATATTTAGATCAGTTTCCACTGCCATCAACTTTAATGTAGTAATATCCAATAAATTAGAATCTGGTTCTGATGAGGCTCCTTAGCCAGATTAAAAGTGCCTTTTGAAAATAATAACTTTTAAAATGTACTTCTTATTGAGCTCACATTTCTATATTAAACATTTTTATTGGCCTGATATAATATTCAAATCCTAAATGTTGTGTTTCATTAGCTGTAAGCAGAAAAACATCATACTTAACAGAAATAAAGGCTACAGTCTGTAGGAATTCATCTACATTCTATATAATGTGTTTCATGTGAATTAAGTTACTGTAATAAATTAGCTTTTTTAAAAATTTAAATTTATTGAATGGGTCTGGATTTCTATATGATTATATTGTATTGGTATGAATTTATTTATTGTGTATTTCTGTATAATTAGCAATAATTTGGACCTGTTTTCTTAACTTGAAATCACATGAGATTTGTTATGAACTGCCACTATATTAATAGTGTTAATACAAGTTAAAATGACAACATAAAGAATTTGATGTTTGACACGTTTGCTCTGTCTCTTCACATTTGGAGCTTACAGCAACGTACAACAGGTCAAAATACAGTCATATTTAATAAATTAGAATATGAGTTCTAATGAGGCTTGTTTGTCAGAAACAAATACCTTTGACATACCTACTGACAAAATTCAGCAGATTTCTTGGTTTTCTCTGCCGTTTGGCACATCCTTTTCTTTGTGTTAAATACTTATTTTGTGTCATTCCAGTTTCTTGCCCATAACTTCATTTATTTGCATTGATTTCTTTGTACGTGCTAATTTCATGTCAATAGTAATATTTAAATATTTTTAATAAGAAAAATGGTGACATGTTCAATACTTATGTTACCTGCTGTACATGGCAAGATAAAAACAGAGTTCAGCTTTGACATTCAGCGTTGCATCGTGTTTCATCAGCACTAAAAGGTGAGCACTGGTTAATAGCAGGAATTTTATACCATGGGTCCTGCCCCCTCCAATACATTTACCTAAATTCAGTTGTTGAACAAAGTTCAAGGTCTCAGTTTCAAGGTGTTTTTCAGTGGACCTCTACCGACAGTTCAGGGTGGAGATAAGGCATTAAGTAGAATGCTGATGCTCAACAAATGGCTTAAAACAGTATTGTCAGGCCACGGAGCTGAGTGCAGGTATTGTGTGCTGTGTGAGTGTTATTCCCTCTTCTTCCACCAGGGTGCGACAGATAGGTGCTGCTGCAGCCCCACAGCTCATAGCTGTGCTGGATTTGGAGCAATCAGCATGAGGATATTTAACTGAGGGAGGCGTCAGATACACCTTGCTGTATGGTAATCTGACATTGCAGCCCGTGATTAATAGTGGATGACTGTCAGCTGTGCCGCAAACACAGGCAACATATACAGGCCTGCAATGTTTTTTTCATCCACTGAAGGAGTAAGGATGTTTTTGAGCATGAGTTCTGGCTGTAACTGTTTAACATTACGCTAAGATTTTCTTTGATTTGTGTTTAAAACCAACGGAGAGGAACATTTATTTTGTAGAACCTTTGTAGAATTAATCTCCAATTATTTGTAGGTTAAATGTTTGTTATTCTTTTCTTGATTTGATGAGATCATTATAATTACAATACACACTATATTGCAAAAGTATCTGTCAACTTTTACATGTACATGAACTTTAATGACATCCTATTCTTAATCTCTTCAGATTTGTAGATGGACCCACCTTTGCCAGCAACTATTTTGTAAAATCTTCCATAAGATCAAGTTTCTCCACACCAAACCTTATACACCTGCAGCCTTGGAAATGATTGTAACACCGGAATTCATTGAATCAGTGGTGTGACCCAATACATTTGACAATATAGTGTAAATATATATACAGTATCACACGCCTATCTGGGATCAGTTAATATAACTGGTGCTCCTTGACCCCTTTTTTGACTCTGAGGTGGCATCAGTCATCTTCTATGGTGTAGTATGTTGGAGCAGCAGCTTATCTACAGCTGAGAGGAAGCGGTTAGATAACCTCATTAGGAAGGCCAGCAATGTCCCTATATGCCTCCTCAAACCAGGGCAGTTGGTGGGAGACAGAAGGACTCTGGCAAAACTATCATCACTGTTGGACAATGTCTGCCACCCCATGCATGAAGCTGTTGCAGAACTGGAGAGCTCCTTTAGTGACTGACTTCTGCACCTTAGGTACACAAAGGAGCATTATCGCAGATCCTTCCTCCCAGCATCTGTTAGACTTTAGGGTGTTACATCACAGATAGACCAGTGGTGTAACATCCCACCCCTTTACATGTGGTATAACATCAAAGTCAAGGGATGATACACCACAGCCAGGGCAGTGGGACGTTACACTAGAAATAAAACAATGGGATGTTACACCAGATGTAAAGGGGTGCAATGTTACACCATGGGTATCCCATGGCTGGGAACATTGGGATGTTACCCCACAGGTAGATGTAGACCACAGATTGCAAGTATGGTCTGAAAAGGGCAAAACATTATTTTCTTTGATAACTGCTAGATTATTCAGGTCCTAATCCAGTCTACCTGGTCGTTTTTTTCTGTATTGTTATTAATTCGTGCTTCATACATCAATTAGATGAGCCAAAGTGTCATTTGAATTTGCATAGAGAGAAAGGAGGAACCAACTTCCTGAAACGTATCTCTAGTGCTCTTTCTTGTCAATATTCTGTTTGTTGACAATCTTATTAAAAGTGTAATAATTAATTTGGCCGACTAAAGCTACAGTATTAACCTTTAGGTATCACAGATTAACCAGATGAACACCTGCAGTGACTTAGCAAAATGGGGAAAATGCACATACAAACATGGTGAACCAAATATAAATGAAAAAACAACAAAAGAGAAGCAATGAAATCTTAAAATAAGACATGAGAGGATTTGATGCTTATATGCGTCTACAATAGCTCCTAAACACAAATGTAAGTCCAATTTTCTGTAACGTTAAGCAAAGAAAAGTTTAGAACTTTAAAAGCCCTTCTGTTGCAAGCTCACTTACAGCTAGAGATAGACAGTGCTTCAGATTTGCAGCATTGCTCAATAAGTTGGTTGCAGTTCTCCACCAGAACTTCCAGCTGAGCTTTGTCACAGGAAACACAGAGGAACCTAGCCAACTTCTCCACCATCGTCCCCAGGTCCTGGAAAGCCAACAGAAATTATCGCATCACATGTCGGAGCAGATAGTTTCACTTCGAAAACATTACCAGTAGCTGTCTCTGACATTAAGATGAAAATAATTTCCTGTACACTCAAAGACAAAATACAAAGTTAAAATTTCAGTTTGCACATACATGTACAGGATAGTGTAAAAGGCCATTTTGCCATTTTTAGAGTTAATTTGTCATTGCTGATGATGAACACACTCCTGAAGAAGCTGTTTACAATAAATGCAAGAAAAGTCTGTACTGAAAGAAATAATTAAATAACATCATTAAATGTGTATGATGTTATTTTTATTTTACTTTTGAATCTCAAAATGATATTTCACTGGTAAAATGAATGTGTCTGTTTTAACTGTGTGTGTGTTTGTGTGTGTGTGTGAACACATCACTGTAGCTGCTTCTCCTCCTTGCTCAGCCACAGAGGCATCTGTAAGACCTTTACATTGAAAATAACCAGGTAGATGGTTTGCTCGGCTAGGAGTGATTTGGTGATTAAAATGTCAATCCCTGATTATTGTTTCACAGCTGTTCTGTTCTGTGTCATACAGAAAACACTCACACCCAGTTACATGATACGAACAGGTTGTAAGGTAATACAGCTTGCATTTGCTGTTTTATTTCTGAGGCTAAGGTTAGGATGGTATCAGGACTTGCAATCAATAGACAGACGGTTAAATCCACAGAGCTGTGTGCAGGTTCGTTTGGTGTTTTCTCCTCATCTTTCTCCACATGTTGTGATCGGCAGGGGCAGGCTCCAAAGCAATGGTTCATCAAAGCTCATCAGGAGTTTAAAGAGGAGCGAACTCCCTGAGAGAGATGCCAGATTGTTTTGCTCACTAGAGTGGTAATCAAGCCCAAGTCTCTTTGTGTGTTCTCTGTTCCCCTGAAGTTCGGCTTCTAACTTCTCTTATCTTACTCAACAGAAACCAGACTGCTCTGTGGGTGTCTAAGTTCTGGACTCCAGTGATCCGCTTCCTGCTTCCTAGAAACTGTGTGGAGATCACCTACCTGGATTTCTCCCTCACTTTCCGCCACTCCTCCTTCAGCCCTCCTTGTAACTGCTCTCAGGGTCCTTGCCTCTTCCTCTGCTCCACTTACCTGCCTGTCCATTCTCCATGCTTCTCCACCTACCAGCTCCTTCTTGGAACGAAGAAAGGACAAAAACTCACCCTCTGATAAAAAAAACCTAACAGGCAAACAAAACACCATGACACAGGCTCCAAATGGGTTGTATTTGTTTAATCCACCTCCTACCTTGTCCTCTGTGGAAATTTAAATAGTTGACATTTGGTTCAACAGGCAAAAGAGTCTTTTATGATCCTGAAGTGTTTTCATGTTATGTTTTCTTCTGATCTCTCAGGGCATTTCCAGATTCTCGAATTTGGTTGCTGTAACCATGTTATCCTAGTCATTTAGCTCCTGGTATTTATTGTCTCCTTTTGTCGCCGCCAAAAAATGTGTCTGCACATGAAATATATGTGGAATTAAACAGGTCCTGTACATTTCCCTTATAGATATAAACACCTGGATATTCTAGATTTCACTCAGCCAACAGTACAAAGAAAATTCTTTATGTTTTGTTTTGTGTTTTTGAAACTGAAACAGCTCTAATCACTTTCCTTCAGTACTACAAAACTCTTGGTTAAAAAACATGTGGAGAGCTGAAAATATTTATGGATTTAAGCCTCATAAAACTGATAAGACAAGTTCCTTTGGGAAAGCAAATGGAAAATATTGATTAGCCACAGTCTGGAGTCTGGGACAAGGGGTCTGTCACGTAACACAAAAAGAAGTAAAGGAATTTAAAATGTAAGAATAAAGTTTATGATTAAAATAAATTATGGATGTAAGAAGGACTTCAAAGCAATACAAATGTAAATGCAACACAGTCTTTGTTTTTTCCCTAAATTCTGCAGCCAAAAAAAGCAAGTCTCACTGGGTTAAATTTGCAAAAAATAGACCGCCAGTTTCCGTGCTGCATTAAGGAATGCAAGAGGAAGAGACTGAACAAAAAATATTAATGATTAATTATAATAATAAACACATTATGCTTATTCTTATGGCCTGAAATGAAATGATAAAATAAAAACTTTTCCTGTTTTAACTCAGTTAGGATTAACAAAATTATTCCTATTTGCTTAATGCCAGAATAATACGTTTTTATCACTTTCTTCAAAGTCTGAAGTTTACATATACTAAGATTGCTGTGCCTTTAAACGATTCTCAAAATCTCAGATGATGATGTCAAGACTTTGGAAACCTCTGATAGATGATTTCACAACATTTGGCATAAATGGAGGCACACCTGTTGATGTATTTTAAGGCAACACCTGAAACACTCTGCTTCCTTGTGTGATGTCATGGAAACGTCTAAAACATGCAGGGCAGTGTGCTTCAAGGACCAGGGTTGAAAAACATTAACTTTCCAGAGAGGAGACAGTGCCCATGTCCTCATTGTTCATAAGGACGACACAAAGACACATAAAAAGCATATGGGAGGATATCAGAGGCTTTTTACATCACCTATACAGCAAATAGAAATATTACTAAAACACTCTCTCCTCAATGCAGTCAAGGTCATAAATAATGCTGGGTTTCATGTCCTGAGCCTGGTTCAAACTTGGGGATTATTGCCCGTCTTAACCAAAATGTTTCATCATAAAAGAATCGTGACAATATCTTTGTCACACTGAATGAGCACAGACCAACAATTCAAGCTCATGACCAGATGCACTGTCCACCAATAAATTGCTCCCACAGCCAAAAACGTTGAAGCAGCAGTAACACCAAGCTTTAGGAATATTGCAGCAGACATATACAATTAAACTCAAGCCAGATGCTTTTCTTTTCTCCCTGGCAACACCAAGTGTTCAAGTGAAGATGGAACTTGACAAAATTGGAAGTAGAGAAGTTATCTCAGAAGTGTAGGAGCAAACAGACTGATGCTCAGGTATGGCTCATGTGCCATCAAAAAACGGCTCAGTTCGTATTTGTTTTGACCTCACTGGTCTACATGAAGCAGTCTGCAGAGAGAAATACACCCTACCTTCAGGTAGTTCCAGTGAGAGAAGTTGTTAGATTCATAGTGCTGGAGTATGTTGTAAGGTTTGGCAGTTATGTCTGAACTTAATTAAAGAGTTGAAGATAAACTTACCATCTGGTGGAATCAATAACGCCCAATGCGACATCTCCCAGGACTGCACGAACAAAATGACATCATTCTATCCTTGCAGCCCTGGTTTTGAAGATTCTGCAGCTTGTTCTCAATGCATCGTCTAGGCAGAACTTTTCCAATGTTTTGCTATTTTTCTAACAGAAGCAACCCCACTTTCTGTAAAACTTTCTCTTAAAGGAACGACTCTCAAGCAGAACTAGACTTTTAACACTTTTTTTCTACATAAGGCAGAGAAATTGTTATAGAGATCAGTGCTGAGGCTCCTGTCCTGGATCGTCTCGGAGAACAAAGTGACGAAGCAGCCTCGAAAGAAGGTCACATGTACTGTAGTTTTATACCTGGTACTCCCATGCAAGGGATGTACACTCCCTCAGTGTTTATTAGTAGACTATGTGTCACCATTGTGGTGTCTATCTGATAGAGTGTGTAATAGCAGGTGTCCAATCCTTAATTTAAGTGTTGCTGCAGCATTCTAATCTACCTGGTTACGGACTGTTCCACTATCAAACCCAATGTACTAAACTTTCTGTCAAACTGTAGGGTAAGTGAGGATTCTTATCTATATCCTAACAAAAGTGAAAACATTAGAATTTATACTTTATTATGGTGTGCGTGTGAAAAGCACGAAGCTTTTAGCTCCTGTAGGACAGAACTGTACTGCGTGTTTTGAATAGTATTAGATAATTATATCTCTGTTTTCAAACTACAAAAATGGTCAAATGGGTTAAAGTGAACCGCTCTTTGACCTAGTGGGGGCAGGGGGAGAAATGCCTCAGCTCTCAGACACAACTCAGAACAGGGGTAAACAGGGGCCTGTGGCGCTACAATATTAAGGAATTCAGATCAAAGCTTTGTAGTTCCACTTTATATAGATCACAACTAAACTACTTAAGTGTAAAAAGGAAGGATTTGAAGGCCTTTAAACACTCAGAAAATGACCAAACCAAGAAGGATTTATTGTGAGACAGACATAATATTACCTTGAACATGTCTTCATATTTCAAGAAGAGGACATTGGAGTCCATACGATGTTCCCAAAATTCCTGAACATGTTCAAACCAAGAACCATATGCCACTGCAGGACAAAATAAGGAAAACAGGCCTAAACACAGGTAATTACAAAAATAAATGAAGCAAAAAATTACAGAAAGTTGTAAAAATTACATCTTTTATTAATGAAATGTTCTTACATTTATCATTCATGAAGCGCCGACAGAATTCCTGAAAAGTTCCACGGTAGCTCATGGTCCTGAGAGAACGGTGGAACTGATAGTAGGACACTACCAGGTCTTTGGGATTCCTGGCCATGTAGATAACCTGGTGGAGAAATACAGAATTTTAGCTAGTTACCAAATCCTGAGGCACATGTATAATTTTACAATCCATAAACTCAAGACATGCTCTGATTATAGCAGATTTTCAAAATATTTTAAATAAAATCTTTTAAAATCCCTACCACACATCACTTCACATGCACTGACCTTGGCCTCTCCATTGTGCATAGCTGTAGGGAGAAATTGGTAGGGAAGATGGCTTTTAATCAAGCGAGGCGATGTCAGCTCCTGTAAAGGACAGAGACAAACACTACAGCAATCTAGGCTTGCAAAGTTTTGCTTCTGGTTAAGACGGGTGTCCAAAGTTGGTCAGTGGGGGCCATTAGATGCCTTTGGAATGATTTTGTGGCCCTCATCCACAACCCAAGATTTTCACAGTAGATTTTCACAGTTTCACAGTAAATAGAAGTGACCTAAACCCTGTTCATATTGCTGAAAATAGACTAAACTATTTGGTCAAAGAAAATAAAAAACAAATGGCTCAATAAATTTGGAAAACTTTGTCTTTTCTTTAATACAACATCTGTGCAAAACCCTTTTTTATGTTTTAGATCTACAATGATTTACAGATTTGTTTTCTATAAAAAGTTGATAATTTTTCTTAAAACTATTGCATGTTGGGTTTATTTTTAATTTTGAGCTCGGGAAAAAAATCACACTAATTTTGTGACGGACGAGTACTTTCAGCTTCATGATTTTGGCCCCTGTGCAAAACATTCGGACACAACTGGGTTAGGGATAATGTCACATAAAACAGTGGATCACTGACCGTAGCAAATGAGAAACCACTTCGCTATGTTTATGTATTAAAATCTTATCAGCCTCATTTGAATCAAATGTATTTCCTGTAAGCATCGAAAATCTTTTCAGCTGGAGTTAATTCTCTTTTTCAGGGAATATATTGTGAAAAATATATATTTATTCTCAGAATCACAATATTAACACTCAGTCATTCTATTATATCCGGTCACTAATAGAATCAATAAATGTCCTATTAGTAAGAAACACTATAAATAAGGCAACATAGAATCTAACTAAAGTGGAAATTCTGTCTAGCTGAATAGCTACACTGAGGCCAAGAGGCTTCTGTCTTTATGGCACAACTTCATGGGTCCTCTTTGCATCCGGAACCTAATTGTCACCAAAAACTTGGTGGGAGAAGACAGAAAATAAAAAATAACACAGCTGAAATTGAAATGTAGTGGATCTGACTTGTATGTAATGTATTGGGAATAACTTCTTTAAAGGTTCTTTGTGTCTCTATTCCAGTCCATCATTGTGTCTCAAACTTCACCCTGACTCAGCACTAACCACCATACAAGACATCGACAAATGTCATCTGCAGTAAATCATGTAGGCAACCAGCTGCTCTATATGGTATGGCTTAAATGCCAAGACACGTGAAAAAAGGTGATCCTAGATTTGATATCAAGATCATTTATATCGAGCACAGGACTTAAAACCGAAGGGCTGACAGTTCAAGACAAACTTTATTACCCTACTCAATCTCAGCTCTAAGAGGTCTACATTTAGACTTTCAATAAGCCTAGACATAAAAGAAATTATCACTTTTAAAACAGACGTCTACTAAATTTAGCCAATGAACCATTTAGGAACCATTTAGACATTATTTAGATGTATTTTCAACTAAAAATATTCACTGGGTAACTAACTGCGTTGTGGTACTCAAGACTGGACAGAACAAAGACTGATCTAACATTTAAAGCTGCAGTAGGTAACTTTTGTAAAAATGTATTTTTTACATATTTGTTAAAGCTGTCACTATGTCCTGACAGTAGAACATGAGACAGATAATCTGTGAAGAAATCAAGCTCCTCTAGCTTCTCCCAGTGGTCCTACTGTGCCCGGTCGAAACAACCAATCAGAGCCAAGAGGAATGTCTTAGCAGTGTCAATTATGCTCATATACTCAGTGCTTACACCCCTCCCCCACACAGCGTGTACCGTCATTCAAGATTGTTGGTGTGCTGCAGCTGTGCTAATACCACTGTGCTAATGATAAAGTATGGGCAGCTCTTTGTCTGTGTAAAGTTGATGTTTCGTCCCTACCAGTGAATGTGCCATAGCTGTTTTTCTCGCCGTCATCAGTGGCCCTGTTAACTAGCCTACGCGTTCATGGCAGCCTGCACTGTGGTGGTAGGGCTGTAGCCCAGCAGAGAGCAAGAGAGGGGGACCTGGAAGGTGTCCTTGTTCAAAGTTTCAGGCTAAGTGTTCCCGGAACACCCTACTGCAGCTTTATGTCTCAATCATTTCTAACCTGATAAAGGTTTATGATTGCCGATCAGAAATTAGTTGTACCTGTATAACATCCAGCCCGGGTTGAGGATATTCTATGACAGGCAGCTGTTCATCGATGTTCATGAGGCCAATCTCGTCAGGATCTGCTCCCTGACTCACAAGAAACACAACTTCCTGCAACAGACTGGTTCCTGCATGAAGAGAAAGAGGAGCCAGGACAATAAGGAAATTCAGATAGGGCTTTTGGTATAAAGGATCTGACTTTTTGGCATGTTCTAAAATCATTCAAATCTAACTGCAAAAGTAAAAATGCCACTTTTCACCATGTCATTATTTATTAAACAAAGATGAAGCCAAAATGCAAACACTTATGAAAAATTTTGTACACTGCAAAAAAACCTAGATATGTCAAAAATATGTAAAACCTTGGAATTTAAAGGAGCTGTACTCTCTTTTTACAGTGACTATATTGCGTTAGTATATTAGATTAGGGATCTTGGTGTCTTTTCAGAGGATCTGCTTGGCAATAGGAGTAGGACATGGGTCAGAACCAAAAAAACAAGATCCTAGGTATTGACAGCTAAAATTCTGACTAGCGTATGAACTAAACAAAGTATTCAAAAACTTTGAACATTCCTCTTCATTTTTTGCAACACAGCAAAATGAACTCCGTAGGTAAATAATGTGACAACTATACATGGAGGCAGACTTATTCCAAAGGTTAAATGAGTTTCCTGTGACCTCATGTCCAAAGTAGATATGATAAAGGGAAATTTGATCTCAGTAAGCTTAATGTGGGAACAACTGCATAAGTCCAGCAGTTCATAAGATAACAGGATAAAGATAGGGACCTGCTATCAGCTTCTAAATAAATTATCTCCTATTCACACAGATACTTCTGTAATTGCCCAGGACTGATATTAACAGGTTGCCATAAAATGACTCAAAATGACTGCTCATCTATAGATGTTACTTATAATGGCAGAGCTAAAGGTGGACCTCAGCAGAAGAATGAACAAATTCTTTGTAGGTCCTGTGTGTGAACAGCCATTTGGAAGCCAGTGCAGGAACAATGTTGCTAATAAAAGTCAAAACAGACCAAGACATATTAAATCAGTGACTGATCTCTCTAAAAATCATTTATGCGTCACGCTTGTAGTGGAAAAATTGTCTTATGCTTTAGGTATGGAGAAGTGAGTATGTTTTAACCAACAGTTATAACAGTTGCATGCAAAAGAGTAAATTAAAATGCTCTCATAACCTTGATGAATCTGTTTTGAGATTTGTAGAGGAAGGGAGTAAAAATTGCCAGAGCAGTTTCAGATAGGAGGTGATGGCCTTGTGAAAAGAACACTCTATTGTCTCTAACTAGGGAGTTGTTTTTGCAGAAGTTGTTTCTTATCTAGCTTTGTAATGTATAAAGGAACACTAAAGACTGCCTTCAGTGCGCATTCACTGAACTGTGCTTTGTGCCTTTCAAACTCTGTGAGCCTTTGAAATAAACACTCTGAAGACTAGTCTTGGGAGAAATCGATTTATTGAAGCGGTATCTCACTCTATTGGTAATAGATTTCCATAACACGCTACAAGCACGGATGGACACTGAGATCAAGCAGTAAGCACAGAACACACAGAATTTATTGAACATTCTCTCTCGCAATGGTCAGGTCCCAGTGGTCCAAGATAACAGGCAGGAAGGTTCAAGTTGTCAGGGTCAGACCGGCAGATGGTCAAAGCCAGGGATTCCAAATCAGACAGGAGGAGAGTTGGGTTTAGGTCCGGACTGGGGTGGATGCACAGGCAGAGTAACTGGATGAGGGAGAAAACAGACCTGCAGGTATTACCACGTAGGGTTACGTGACAATCTGACGCCGTGCACTTTTTGAGTTGCCACAGGAAGTATAGTCTCTGTTGGGCCTTCTTCTGAATACTGTCTATGTATGAGGATAATCTCAGGTATCAAGAACGAGTGGTACCTAGGAACCAGAAGTTGACACAATGTTGTTGAGGATGGTGAGGGGAGGAAATGTGGAGGGAGTTCTTTAGAAGGTCATTGTCATCTCCACAGTCTTGAGCTTGTTAAGCTCCAGGTGGTTCTGACCACATCAGCGGACCAGCCAATCCACCTCCTGTCTGTATGTAGACTCGTCACTGTCCTGGATCAGATGAATAACAGCGGTGTCATCTGCAAACGTCAGAAGTTTCACAGATGAGTCGGCTGAAGTGCAGTCATTTGTTTCGAAATTTATTTGTAACTTTTTCTAGAATGATAGGTATCAGTTACTTTTTTCTCACCTGATCTTCAGGGCATGATGTGTTGCTTTTTGACATCTTTTAGCCTATTTTAGTTGTCAGTCAGGTTCTATTAAGTTCTTTCTTGATTCTACAAGTCTGGATGCAATCAGTTCTGGGTCAAGTGGTGAAAATCAAACTCCAGAAATAAATGAAATTCTCATCCATAAGCTGCCTTTTTTGTTAATTCAAGTTATCTGTCTGATATTAAATTTAATAATCTGATAATCTGGAGCATTTTGGTGAGACAAAAATTAAAAGAGGAAGAAAGGGGGGCAACTATTATTCACAACACCGTGTCAGCATATTGCATGTGATTCATTTGTGTGTGTGTGTGTGCGTTTGTCTGCGCATCTCTGTTTAACCTCGTGTGGCTCAGTCCCTGACAGAACACTAACATGGTGTAGCCAGTGGGTGTGTGTATGGGTGGGTGAACCTATGTGTAGAAATAAGTGTGTTTGTGTTGAGCGGGTGTATGTGAGTGGGCTAGAGGTTAGAAATGTTATGTCTCTTAACTTAGAGATTAAAGTTCAAAAGCTGCCTTGAAACTATGAGTAAAGTCAACTATCAGATTTGCATGGTCTCAACTCTGACAAGCTTAAGACCAGTCAGGATAGGAAAGGAATTTACCCTAATTTACCCTTTTTTCCAGTGTAACACTGGTAATCTCAATGGCCATGACAGTCTCAAGTGAACTTTTCATCACAGAAAGCTCTGCAGTGTCCCAAACATGAGGCTTGTCATGTGTTTTCTATTTATGTCCACCAGAAGATATAAGGCAGACCATGTGCCGAGAACATTAACAGCACAAGTGATGCACAAACAAAATGTCACATAACCAGAAACATGAATACTGGTTTAATAAACAAGGTCACAAGGTCATCGCATCCCATAACTACAGATTTGATGGAAAACTGCAGAAAAGCTGAGGGGGTCCACAATTTCTTTCCAAGCACCTGTCCGAATGTCTTGAACTGTAACCCAGATGTGTCAGACTTATGAAAGTGTCTTTGGAATCTCTTCTCAGAATGATGTGCACACTAATTTAGCCCTGGTCACGGAAATAGATGTCACTAATAGCTGAGACTAAGAAAAACAGCTTTCATAAATTTTCTTAGAACTCTCTGTCTCCACTTGATTGTATAATGGAGTGCTGGTTTGTATTTATTTATTTTTATACAGTATACTGACACTAATGCAGGATTAGATTGGTCAAAATGTCAAATCACTGGGTTAAAGTCTTTTCACCTTTTTTTCAAAAATGTCCATATTGGTTAATTACTGGTTTTTGGCTAAAAACGTCTTTGAAACTGGAATGGAATTTCAAATGGAATCTTTAATATACTGCGCATCCGGGTCATGACCTGTCTTCTCTCAAGCGCATAAACTGGGATGGGAAGGCAGCATTTTGTCTTCTACTAAAAAAACAAGAACATATAACTAAAGTTTTTGCTTCTCTTACCTGGTTCACAGTCCATTTTAGAGTTGACTGTCAGCTTTTCTTGTTCTTTAAGTTTTAAATGGTCTCATTATGCTATATTTATGTGACTCTTTTGGCATTTACAATCCTTTTAAAGCACTCCAGCCACCCAGCAGTTTTCCTTAAATACTCAAAGATCTAAACTAAGATATAAAGGCGATCAAGTGTTTTCTACACAATATAAGGAGCTGTTTGAGTGATTTAAATCAATGCTTAAGGCTCATTTCTATCATTTGGCTTTTAATTGCTGCAAACTTTGGAGTATTTTTGTATATCAATGTGTGTGCTTTGATTAATTAAACATATCGGTCAACTTCTGTTATTTGTCATGTGCTATTGTGGTGGACGCCTAGGGGGCTCCACTCACACCAAGACTACAGGATGTTACCATTTACAAATATGTGTGTTGTTGACAAGTTTCTGTTGTTGTGAGCAGTTCATTGTTGGTTGCTCTTCGTGGGATTTTCTTGGATGACGCAAAATATCTTTATGTGGTTGCTTCGCAGGATCCACTGTCTACCTGGTGAGTGATGACTCTGCTCCAGAACCCCCCGGCTCATGGAAAATACACTGCTCTCAAGCAGCTGCTTCTACGCTGTTACTCCCTCTCAATGGAGGATGTCCCTAAAACCACTGTAATTACCCCTTATGGCCTTTGCAAGCTTTTAAGCATGCCCTTCGGTCTTGAAGGCACTGGTCAAACTTTTCAGTGGTTGATGGATTCAGTCTTGCATGGGTTGTCCTTTGATTTTGTGTATTTGCATGGCATCCTTGTGGCCAGCAGCTCCACTAACCAACACATGTACCATCTATTTAGTAGGCTTTCATGTGTGGCGTGCTTAGAGGGGACAAGGGGGGCACAGTGTGACACGTCAATTGAGCGTGGTCACCCGCCGTACTGTATGCCTCTGGCGGTTGGTCGCAGTTATTCGTGATTCCGTCGCCCTACGTGTGCGGGTGCAGCATTGCTACCGGCGTGTTACAGCGGTCGCTGGGTTCCATTGCCGAATAGGTGCGTCAGTGTCAGAACAAAATTTCACAGCCGCTACTGTGAAAGGGGCGTGGCGGGATAGCAGTGTTCATTCAAATGGTAAGTTGTCCTCCCATGGTGGCTAGAGCAGACTCTACTGCCACTCTACATACGGTTGCGTGCTTAACACAAGTGGATCTCGATTAACTGTAAGCCATATTGCCTGGCAAGTGTTGTTGGAGTTGACTTACGACACACAATCTCATGTGTGTGTGTCTCAACGTCATGGACAGTTTTGTTGTCGAACCTTCCTAGACACACACTCCACAGTTTCTCTGCGGTGGGGGGGGGGGTTGTGCATGTGCTGACGCCAGTTGAGTGTGGTTATCTGTGCACGGCGGCCAGTTATAGCGTGCTGCGAGCCTACTCGGGTGGTTCTGTGCAACTAGTGCTCTTGCCTTTTTAAGCTGAATGCTTTGGGAAAATAAGCGTGAATACACTCTTTTTGACAGAGATGCTTGCTCTCTACTTAGCGACATGTCCAAAGTTTCTGACCCCGTGTGGTAGTCAGGACACGCCAACACACACAATGTGCACCTGCGCCACAGTTTCCGAATTGTGCGACAGCACTCCACGGATACACACAATGGCTAGCTACCAGACGTTTGTGATTTACGTAACGTCGGTCGCTTTATGGTATCTATGGGGTGGGGGGTCGTGGTCATCACAGCTCCTCGCGGTCTACGTGGCATTGATTTATACACGCCGTAGCGACTACACGTGTAGATCCTGATAGCGCAGTGAATGACAGACATCCTAAAACCCATTCTTGAATTCGCCCGTGCTGTCCTATGCCCCCTTCTCAAGTTGTGTACAGTGATTGGAGAACAACACCGAGGGGGGCCATGAACAAGCACAATAACTCAGAGTTTCGGCTCTCCCTGATTCCTATCGAGCGCTGTCGTGCTCTGGTACATACTAATCCACATGACTCACCTCATGTCGCGCTGTCTCCCACTTGCGTGTTTCGTGATTTGTGTCTTTGCACCCCGTCTGTCGCGTTTCTGACATCCGTTTTCACTGCTCACACAACTCATAAATTCATAACGGTGTGTTGTGTGGGGGCGCGTGGAGGTGACGTACGCAAAATATCGTTTATTTCAGTACACACCACGTATCCTCCTAGTGAGCACGTGCGAAGGTTCGGGTTGTCAGGTAGGCCGTTTTTACTCTCTCGTGTTGGGGAGATACTAAACAGTCTAGGCAAACCTACAGAAGCGTGACACATCACATAAATCTGCTAAAATACAGAATTTAACAAACATAACACACAATCGCGGCGACGAAGAAATGGAGTGCGTGTGAACACACGCGCGCAAACAAAAAAAAACAAAAAGGGTGCAACAACAACACAGAGAATGACAAAAATAACTCTTTAACAGTTGCTTCTAGATTTAAACAAACCAAAAACCTAAAACTAGCAGATAGATGAGTCCTCGAAAGGAGGGCCAGAAACCAAAACAAAACAAAAACAAATGGTAGCCAGGTCTTCCCATGGAGGCACAAAGTTTTGGCAGTCCTATAGATTGTCCTAAAAAAGGCACAGAGCTCAGACAGGCACCTCAGAGGTTTTGCAAGAAGGCACAAAGCTTGGACGGTTTACACATAAGGTCATCCAAAAGAGGAAAAGTTGTGGGGGTGCACGAACGCACGGGGGAGGTTGGTAACTGGTGATGATAGGAGCTTCAAGAGTGGTCTCAGTTCATTCAGTTTTTAGGTTTAAAAACATAATTCAGCAACACATGCCGGGGGGTCTCACGGCACATTTACAAAGACAATTCAAGTCAGTACGTAACATAATCCAATACATGCCTAACTATCAAAACGGATGTGTAGTCAGATTCAGTTTGTTATTCAAATTGGCTAAAAAGTTTATCTAAGGTCCTATCTAAAAGTCCTATCTAAGGAAACCCAGCAGATTGCATCCAGTCAGTGACTTGCAGCATTCCCTCCTCCTGGATGAGCATGTAGAGACAGTGGACAGTCACTGGCGTTGACTTTGCAGCAATCCCTCATACTGAAGCATGCATGTAAGCAACATGGAGTAGGAAAACTCCCTTTTAACAGGAAGAAACCTCCAGCAGAACCAGGCTCAGTGTGAGCAGCCATCTGCCACGACCAACTGGGGGTTTGAGAGAACAGAGCAGATACACAAAAAGAACACAGAAGAGAAACATTCATGGTTATAGTTTCATATCCACTGTGGTTTGTGTACAGGCTGTGTGCAGGCTGCATGCAGGCTGTGTTTTTTCTGTACAGGGTGTGACTGGCAGGTGCTGCTGCAACAGGTGCTGCTCACTGATAGCAATTAGCTGGCTACTTTATGGAGGTGTGAAACCCAGATTGAGGCGTCAGCCTCGTTTTCTCACTTGTGCTTGGTAACAGCTTAACCTCTGCTTCTCTGCTCCCTTCTTCAAAGTTTCTCTGGACCTCCCTTGTTTTTCTCCCCTGCCTCTTGCAGATTTCACCTTTGCTGAAGGAAGTCGTCGAACCTTCTGGTCTCCATTTTCCCTAGTGGTCATGTTCAGAGGAAGTTTGGGAACTCCAGCATCGGCACCTCAGCCCTAAAAGCCTCTTTCTGTCTCCCAACCTCCAAGCCAGCTTCTGAGGAGGGCCACCTGAGAAATCACCCATCAACCTGCCTGTCCACCCGCCCCAGCCCCTCACCCCCACCCCCACCGGCCACCCCACCCCCCACCAACACGTTAAGGAACCCTCGCAGAGGGCCTAATTGGAGTTTCCTAGGAACGAAGAAACAGAAGCACTTGTATCTCCGCGATGTGGTTGGCTTTGTGAGGCCGAATCAACCTGCAAGCCACCGTGGAGAAAGACTTATTTCCCCCCGTTCTTGCTAAGAACCCCACCCCTGTAAGTCAGCATCTAAAGAACCCATTCACATTTTCTCCGTTTCCACTCAGAGTGTTTACAGAGAAACCGCGCGTTCGTCTGCCAGCTCCAGTCCTGGTCCAACCTTTGTTCCTTGTCTCTAAATAAACTGTTAAAACACTGTCTTTGTCCTCGTGGTTGCGTATCTCAGAGTTCAAGAAAACCCCATTATGAAATATAGTTCCTTTAGTGTCTTCATCTAGGAGAGAAAGAGAGCTAAGCATCTGAACTCTGAGCCAGTTTTCAAGTGTAGAGTAGTTTTTAGGCCTTTAACCTACTTCACATTGTTGGTCAGGTTCTAATTTAAGTGATTTTTTTTTTTATTTACAGGTCTGACAGTAATTAGGTCTGAATTGAAGTGGTAAAATTGAACTCTGCTTTCTAAATATCTGGTTTTAGGAAAAACAGATATTCAGTTTATTCGTGATTTAACAAGGAAGCAGATTTTCTTTGTCTGATATAAAATATTGTTTGGTTATCTGAAACATTTATTTTTAACAAAAAAGCCAAAACATTTTCACAGCATTTTTTATGTGAAACCCACTGATAGAAAAGTATGTTTAAAATTCATGTAATGTTTGGAATTAATACATATATCTCAGTGTTATGTTCTGTGTTATCTACCAATACACATTAATATATACTGAGTACTCATCTATCTGCACAGTTTCATGGATATCTAAATATGCGTAACTCTTCTATTGACATATTTAAGCATCCTTCCAAAGAACATTCCGACTTGTAAACAGTTTCAGATATGAACAAACACACTTTCTGATCTAATGTGAACTGGACTGAGGCTAAGACGGCATTCAACCAATTTGTCCTGATTGTTTACACCAATTATGGAAACAGTTTCAAATCTTTACATTTACATTTTCACATTTTAACAATTGTATTGATGTTACATTTTTGGACTGAATTTTAATGCCACAGCTTTATTGTGGCATTAAAATTAAGTTACAATATAAGGATGTAAACGTCTTCACCAAAATCCATTCTTTTATTTTAAACTATTTGATTCTATGTGGAAAATGTTATATTCATAAATGTAAGTGGTCTAATACAAAAGCCAACACCTTAATTCAAGGCTGAACTGAAACCTACTCCTTGAAAGGCTTCACAAATTTAAAGACTATTTTTTTATTATTTGTTTGTTAAGAGATTATACACAATTGTCCACATTATATACATCTTATGTCTAACTCATAAATTACAAATCTTTTTAACTTAGTCACAGGGTGTGTTAATTACATTGTTCAAAAATCTAAGAAGGTAAAGATTTGAGGTAAACCACAAAGGCTGTCATATATTGCTGAGTTTTGGTTGGACCAATGTCCAACCAAATGAAGCAGATGTTTTCAGTGCAAGCATTACTAAGTTTTAGTACAAGCAGAATGAAATCCTTCTCTCAAATTGAAAATATCTGCTCTTGATTTTTGGCAGTAAATTTCCCCCATAGAGCCACCCCACCCCACAGCTACGGAGGTTAGCTGCAAGCTAACCCTTTGTTTACCCACACGTGGATTTTTTTCCTCAACGCCCAGGACAGCTTATCTTCAGCACAGTTCACGTAAGAGGTGGTGTTTGGGCAGAGAGGCAGAGAAACTACAGCAAGTGCTAGCAGACTAGCACTCAGCTAAGGATGTGTTATGGTTCTAAAGTTAAGACAAACTTAATTGAAAGGGTGGTTTTCAAACACAGAAGATCTGCCATAATGCGCCGTCCACGCTTATGCATTTCAACTCTTTTATTTGTGGTATATTAAAGGTATATGTTTGATTTTGGTAAAAACTATAAGCTTCTTTTGTTAGCTTCAACTGCTAACGGCTCAGAACACGTGCCCGCCCACTTTGAGTCAACTAAAGATCATTTACCCAGAATGGGTGTTGGTACACATTCAAAACAATATTTTCTCAAATATTATTTGTACTAGATGAAGCCAGCTAATTAAACACCATTAACACCCATTTATCCAGAAGGGTTTGGTTCTTATTCAAAATAATATTTCCTTAAATATTTTTCTAATATTCCCTTAATATTTTTTTTTATATTATTGTACTTAATAAATGCAGCTAATTAAACACAGCTGAGAATTTGTCATCCAGAAGGTTGGTTCTTTCAGCAAATCATTCTTTAAAGTGTTATTTTATTAAAATAATATTTTATCTGATCTTGCATTGTGAATTGTTGTTTGAAGGTATACCAATTATTGCCTAAGTTAGTTCCAAGACTAACTTAAATTCATTTCCAGATTTTTCAAGATGATCCTTGGTTCTCAAACATAAATAACACTGCATGGTAATGTTGCATCACTCTTTCGGTTATGGTTTTCAACCATCTTTGATTCACTTGTTTATATTGTACATAGCCCATTAGTCTTCCTTATTATTTCATTCTGTTTGGTAGTTTAGTTGGGTTATTTTAGCATAGTAAAGAGTTTGTTGATTGAAATATGCTTGACACTGAGTTGTCTTATTTTTGTTAATAAATTCTTGTCTTTTAAGAAATTGTATTAATTCATTTTGTGTGTGTGCAGGGTTTTGCTGTTCAATAATGCCAGAGCTTGGCTCATCCCTTTCAATTTTGTCATAATACCACCGACTTATTGGGCTGGTATTCACAGGACAACCCTTAACAAATTGAAATATTATTTAATAAAATATTAAAGTATTAATATTAAATATTAAGTAATATATTCATATTAATAAACACAACAAAATTTTAAAAAGGATAAATAAATAAGAAAATCAGTCCAGTTATCAAAATGAGCTTTTTTCAGCTTTGACTTCTTCCCAAGCTAAAACTATATTTTTTTCCTTAAGGATTTGGAAAGAGGTCCATGTTTTAATATCAACTCACTAAGATTTTGGCAATGCCCTTTATGTCGGTTTAGATCAGCCATCTCTTTACCACTTGCAGATTGTACAACCACAATTCTAATGAAGTTGGGACATTGTTTAAAACGTAAAAAAAAAGGATGCAATGATTTGCTAATCCTGTTCAACCTATATGCAATTAAACACACTAAAAAGACAATATATTTAATGTTCAAACTGATAAACTTTTTTTTTGCAAATATTTATTCACTTTTGATTTAATGATGGCAAGAAAGCTGGGACGGGGCAACCAAAAACTGGGAAAGTTGAGGAATGCTCAAACAAGATTAACTGGAAACAGGTGAGTGTCATGACTGGGTATCAGAAGAGTATCCCCATTAGGCTCAGTCGTTCACAATCAAGGATGGGTAGAGGTTCAACACTTTGTGAACAAATGCGTGAGCAAAAAGTCCAGCAGTTTAAGAACAAGGTTTCTCAACGTACAACTGCAAGTAATTTAAGGATTTCATAAACTACAGTCCATAATATCATCAGAAAATTCTGAGAAATCTCTGCACATAAGCAGCAAGGCCGAAAACCAGCATTGAATGCCCATGACCTTCAACCCATCAGGAGGAACTGCGTTATAAACCAACATCATTATATAACAGACAGCTCATTAACACTTCAGAAAACCATTGTCAGTTAACAGAGTCCGTTGCTACAACTAAAAGTTAAAAAACTACCATGCAAAGCCAAAGCCATATATCAACAACACCCAGAAACGCCGCCAGCTTCTCTGGACCCGAGCTCATCTGAGGTGGACTGATGCAGAGTGCAAAAGTGTGCTGTGGTCTGACAAGTCCACATTACAGAATCAGAATCAGCTTTATTGTTAAATTTGTCCAGACAAACGAGGAATTTGACTCTGGTACACTTTGCTCTCAGTGAGTTTTTTTTTAAATGTCAACTATCAGTCAAACATTTTAGATACACTTTCTCACTTAGTGGGTCTCTTTACTTTCATGACTATTTACATTGTAAATTCTCACCAAGAAATAGCCAAAAAAAGTGTAAAATAACTAAACATTTTTATATTTTAGATTCTTCACAATAGCCACCCTTTGCTTTATTTACTGCTTTGCACTCTTAGTATTCTCTCCCAGAGCATCATGACGTTGTCGCCTGAAATGGTTTTCCAAAGAGTCTTGAAGAACTTCCCAGAGGTGGCAGAGGTTAATATTTCAGTCATCACAGCAAAGGGCGGCTACTTTAAGAAATTTAAAATATAACATATTTAAAGTTCTTATACAATTTTTTGTTTGCTACATAATTCCATATGTGTTCGTTCACAGTTTTGATGCCTTCAGTGAGAATCTACGTACAGTATAAATAGTCATACACATAGAGAAGACCATTACATATAAAAGGTGTTCTAAAACTTGACCAGCAGTGTACATATATACACAATTGACTTAACAATAGAAAATAATGTAAGATCAGTTCAAGTATGCATGGTGTTGTTGTGGAACTCTGGCTGTCAAGTCTTCATCAGAGATGGATAAACATGTGGCGGCATTCAAATTGTTTTTGGAAATTATGGACGTCGTGTCCTCTGGTCCAAAGAGGAAAAACTACCCAGATTGTTATCAGTGCAAAGTTCAAAAGTCAGCATCTGTGATGGTATGAGGGTATGTTAGTGCCCATGGCACGGGTAACTGGCAGATCTGTGAAGACACAATTTATATTGAAAGGTACATACATGTTTTGAAGCAACATTTGCTGCCATCCAAGCAACATCTATTTCAGGGATTTCCCTGCTTATTTCAGCAAGGCAATGCCAAGCCACATTCTGCACGTGTTCCATAGGCGTGGCTTCATAGTAAAAGAGTGCAGGTACCAGACTGGCCTGCCTGCAGTCCAGACCTGCCTCCCATTGAAAATGTGTGGTGCATTATGAAGAGCAAAATATGACAATATAGACCCCGGGCTGTTTAGCAACTGAAGTTGTTCATCAAGCAAGAATGGGAAAGAATTCCACCTACAAAGTCCCAACAATTAGTGTCCTCAGTTCTCAAACGCTTATTGAGTTTTGTTAAAAGAAAAGGTGATACAACACAATAGTAAACATACCTCTGTCCAAGCTTTGAAGAAACATGTTGCAAGCATCAAATTCAAAATGAGTCAATATTTGCAATAAAGTTTATCACTTTAAACACTAAATGTCTTGTCTTTGTAGTGGCTTCCATTGCATTTAGGTTGAACGGGATTTGCAAATCATTGCCTTCTGTTTTTATTAACATTTTACACAGGAACTCCAGTTCAGGCTTCCCTCCACTGGCTTCATGTTTGTTAGAGGGTTATTTAAAAATTTTGCTACTGGCTTCTAAGGGTCTTAATGGTCTTCCCTCATCATATTTAAAGGATCTCCTAAAATGCCAAACATCCACGAGAACACTAAGGTGAGTAACCAGTTTCTCTGAGATGTTCCAAAGTCCAATCAGAAAAGGTAATTCTCTGTTGTGCAGCCTAAACTGTGGAATCATCTACTCATCCATATAAAAGCTACTCAGAATCTCGAGACTTTTAAGGTGCTTTTAAGGTGCACCTCCACTCTTTGGCTTTTGAATATAATGGAACGTCTTAACTATTTCTATTTCTTTTATTTATTATTAATTATTATTTTATTGTTTCCCTGTGCAGCACCTTGGTACAACTTGTTCGTTGTAATGTGCTTTATACATGAACTTAACACTAACAGAAAACAAATGATCAAACACAGATTTAAGGTCTTTACATATGGGAAGAAACTTGTGCCATCAGAAACTGAATTTGAATTGCTCAGACTGAATCTGTATTTGTGTCATTTGAAATTAAATGCATTGTTTTGAAGATGAATTTCACTAAACTGAAACTGAATATAATGGTTTAAAACTGAACTTGTTTGCTTTGAAAATTGTTTGGCTTTGTATTGAAAATGCAGTTTGATTACTTTCATTTTCAGGTCTGAAATTCAATTTCAGTTCCAAAATTCAGTTTTTTGTGTCACACATCCGGGTTCTTGAAGCCACAGATTAATCAAACACAGATTTAATGATTCACGGATGTCATTCACTACTGCTGTGTCCAAATTAAGGTCGGAATTCTTTTGAAGGACGCATTTGTAGGCTGATAACGTCCTGGATGAGGCGACAAATGCTGTCCAATCTCCAAGGTTCCAACAAATGCGTCCTTCTGTTCCCCAGATTTGAAGGATGGGTCCGGTGTATCCTCCGTGTCCTACCCTGTCCCATGATTCATTACGGGTCGAAGTAGATTGTTCAAATGGAAGTAGCAAAGGCCGGAGGAGAGAGAAAAGTTGTGAATAAAATTGGATATATTGCGTATTCTGTGAAACAACTGAACTTTAACAATGTTTTTTAGACGAGAATGTAGTTGTGTAAACCTAAAATATCTGATCAGTTTATCAAGATATCGCTTAATTGCACAAGTGCGCCGATGTGTTCGTCCGCTGCCCCAGCAGCCGGCTCGCCTCGCCAGCAGTCAGCTGACCAGGTGGTTGAGGTGCGCTAAACCCCGAGAGAACAGCTGACTCCCGGCACATTGTTTTCAAAATCCCGCTGGGTTTCCACAGTGGGTGGAAGTTAAACAGATATAATTCAGTCAGATGAAATCTAATATTAATGTTTGATTTATTTATAATAATAATAATAAAAAATTTTATTATTATGCTCTGCAAATAAACTGATTTAAACTTTGTTCCTAAAGTCAATATATTAGTGTTTAAGTTGTTGAAAGCTTTACAAATAAATTAAACATTTGTCATCAATGTATTTTATCTAGTGTTAGATTTTTATATCTATGAACACAAAAAATATTTTCAACATTTTAAATGGCTGAATAATGAACAAGATCATAAAACAATCTGGCATGTTTAGCTAATAGCTACCAGTAGCATCAGTGTTGCTGTTTGACCATCATTTGTTTACATGACACCTCTTATAGATGGTCATTTGACTTGGTGATTGACATCCGCCAAGCTCATGATTGCTGCACTGCTCCAGCTCAACATGCCGTAAAGGAAGTTTAACCTGATGTGAAACATAAATCGGTTAATCTGTGTTTGATTATTCTGTGGCTATCCTCAAGGACCCGGATGTTCGACACAAAAAACTGAACTTTGGAACTGAAATTGTATTACAGACCTGAAAGTGAAAGTAATCAAACTGAATTTTTAATACAATGAAATACATTTTAAAAGCAAATGAATTCAGTTTCAAACCAGGAAATTCAGTTTCAGTTTAGTGAAATTCCTTTTCAAACCAATGCATTTAATTTGAAATTACACAAACACAAATTCAGTCAGAGCAATTCAAATTCAGTTTCTGATGGCACAAGTTTCTTCCCATATTTACACATGAACACTGTACACTATAATGCATTTTAGGTCTCTTAACTTAAAGATGAAAGTTCAAAAGCTGGCTTAAAATCATGATTACAGTCTACTGACAGATTTGCATGGTCTCAACTCTGACAAACTGAAGCTAGGGACCAATATTCAAAGAAGTCCAAACAATCCCGAGAGAGCCTGAAACGCCAGCCCTGGCACCCCCAAGACCAGAGGTGGGCACAGGCACCAGAGATAAGGTTAATAAAATACAATCATTTTAGATGCCCACCCCCAAGGCCCTACATGTGTCTGTCAGTCAGTCATTTTCTACCGCTTATTCCATAGTGGGTCGCGGGGAAGCTGGTGCCTATCTCCAGCAGTCTATGGGCAAGAGGCGGGGTACACCCTGGACAGGTCCCCAGTCCATCGCAGAGCAACATACAAACAACCAGGCACACACTCATTCACACACCTAAGGGCAATTTAGAGTGACCAATTAACCTAACAGGAATGCCTTTGGACTGTGGGAGGAAGCCGGAGTACCCGGTGAGAACCCACGCATGCAGGGGGAGAACATGCAAACTCCATGCAGAAAGACCCCCGGCCGGGAATCGAACCCAGGACTTTCTTGCTGCAAGCCAACAGTGCGACCAACTGCGCCACCGTGCAGCCCCCCTACATGTGTGTGTCATGAAAATGTTATAAGTGAGAGTGTATATGTTGTACGTTAAAATTGAGGCACAGGCTGCCATGGGACCACGAAGATGGAAAACCCTCGCGGCACTCCAATGACGCACCAGTGGTGTCCGGGGATGGGGAGGGAAGGACTGGGAGGCAAAATGCTCTCCCAAGGACCCAGCTCCCTGGCTGACACCAATAGTCAAGTCAAGTCAAGTTTATTTATATAGCGCTTTTCAGCAACAAGGCACTCAAGGTGCTGTACATAAGGAAAAACATTACAATGATACAGAAAATCAACAACAGAGGTAATTAAAAAAAATAAAGAAAATAGAATGATGGATAAGAAAACAAAAGGAAAATTAGACTGAAAACTTAACTAATGTTTAGATAACACAGTCAAAGGCCACTCTAAACAAATAAGTTTTTAATCTTGATTTAAAGCAACTTAGGGTTTCAGCGCTTTTACAGTTTCCTGGGAGTTTATTCCAGATTAGTGGACCATAAGAACTAAAAGCTTCTGGTTCTATGTATGCAGAGTAGATTTGAGCCAGAAGACCTGAGAGGTCTGGGTGGTTGATACACTGACAACAAGTCTTTAATGTATTTTGGTGCTAAGCAATTCAGTGATTTATAGACTAACAGAAGTATTTTAAAGTCTATTCTCTGAGCTACAGGGAGCCAGTGTAAGGACTTTAGAACCGGGCTGATGTGCTCCACTTTCTAAGTTCTAGTGAGGACTCAGGCAGCAGTGTTCTGGATCAACTGCACTTGTCTGATCCACTTTTTAGGCAGACCTGTGAAGACACTGTTGCAGTAATCAATTCTACTAAAGATGAACGCATGAATTAGTTTTTCAAGGTCCTGCTGAGAGATTAGTCCTTTAATCCTAGAGGTGTTATTTAGGTGATAGAAGGCCAACCTTGTCTTTTGTGCTTCAGCAGGTTCAGGTCTGAGTCCATCACTACACCCAGGTTTCGCGCCTGATTGGTGGTTTCTAGCTGCATGAACTGAAGCTGTGTGCTAACTTTTAAACACTCTTCCTTTGGTCCAAAGATTATTACTTCAGTTTTGTTTTGATTCAGCTGAAGAAAAATTTGGCATATCCATGCATTGATTTCTTCTAAGCATTTATCCAGCGCTTGAATGGGTTCATAGTCACCTGGTGACATCGTAACGTATAGCTGTGTGTCGTCTGCATAGTTATGATAACTTACGTTGTTATTTATTAAAATCTGAGTTAGGGGGAGAATATAGATATTGAATAGGAGGGGCCCTAAGATGGACCCTCGGGGAACGCCACATGTGATTTTTGCGGTCTCTGATGTAAAGTTACCTACTGACACAAAAAAGTCCCTGTCCTTCAAATAGGATTTAAACCAATTGCATGCTATACCAGAAAGGCCGACCCAGTTTTCCAGGCGCTCTAATAAAATGGAGTGATCAACAGTGTCGAATGCTGCACTAAGGTCCAATCATACCAGCACTGTGGTTCTTCCACAGTCTGCATTTATATGGATGTCATTGAACACCTTGACAAGAGCACTCTCTGTACTGTGGTGAGCAGGAAGCCTGACTGGAAGACATCGAAGCGGCTGGTCGTTGTTAGGAAGGTGTTTAACTGTTGAAACACAGCTTTTTCAATAATCTTACTGATGAAGGGGAGGTTTCATCAGTAAGATGGAATAGGCACCCATGTTCGCCAAGTTCCAACAAAGGAGTGATCGAAGTGACGGTGACCCCAACCCAGGGACACCCCAGATGCCCCAAACCCAGACACCCTCCGTATCCGCAAAAACAACACTGACCTTTGGCTTCATCCCCACAGTATGTGATGCTGCCAATTAAAGGAGCCCAGAGAGACTGATCTGATGTGGAGGCAGAGGCTGTCTCCAGATTTAAGTAATCCAACAAAAGGTTTCAATACTGGTTAACACTAATAACATTTTTATTGTCCTAATTCATCAGGATAGTTTTCTTAGTGATACACAAGGCGGTGAAAACCATGTGAAACATGATAAACTCTGAACCAGAGTACATATCCATAGTGCATGCATGTAATTGTCAGGTATATTGCCTGTCCACTTTAAGCAAGTATTAGATGGTACAAAACCCATCCTGAACATCCAATGACCTGTATACAGTGAAGGATTTTATATTGTATAAATTGTAAACTGGGATTACTAGTCATTTTAAAAATTCATAAACATATCTGAGACCAGAATGTTTGGTCAAAGTTGACTGATAAATCCACCTCCCACTTCGTAATAGGAAAGGAAATTGATTTATCTATTTTAGACAGTGTCCTTTATATTTGTGGGGGGGTGAGATTAAAGAACTGTAGTTGACAGCATTTGTAACCCCATGTTATTGAGCCTACATTTTTTATTACTGATTTAATTTGTTAATATTCTAAAAATATATTCTTGTCCTTCCCATATTTTATTAATAATCTGATTTTTTATTTAATTTGCTGCAGTATTTCCAAGAGTCCAGGATGCCCTGAACTTAACAAGGTTCTACATCAGAGCAATCATCAAGCTCCCTTGTTCCATAAGCATACACTGACAGTTCCTTCATCAACAGCAGCTATTAAATGACCAGACCAAACATGTGTACAAGCAGGGGATCTCAGTGGCAGTCTGCAGCCCACACCCTGCACAGCTTGAGATTTAAACACTTATCACCACAACTGTGCCTGTGGCTGAACTGGATGATACAGACCAGAGTTGACTGTGTGGGGCTGAGGTAATGCATTGCAACCAGAGTTAAATCCATTTATGTGATCTGACTCATGCACTTGCTGGCAGGTGAATAAGGGACAACAACCTGCAGAATGGCTTGTAAAATCCTGTCAGAGGCCTCTAAAACCCAAATGCAGATAAACACTGAGAATTATTGTGATCCACCCTGCATATATAAGAGATATGAGCAGAACTTACATCGTAAAACATATAGTCTTGACAAAATAAACAATATCTCAACCATTTATGTGCATTCAATATTTTTAAACTTTGACAATATTATATAAATTACGCTGCATCACAGCAGTAAGTTAAAGCAGGCAACACTCAGCCACCGTGTAGTAGTCATACAGAGGCTTGCTAACCTGATTTCGGGTAGGTGACTATCCATATGTCGCTACTTCTCAGGGAGAAGTTGGAGATCTCCTCCATCTTTCCTCTGCAGAAGGGCGGCAGCCGCACTCCGTCAAACTCGAAGTATTTACTCTCAAACTCGATCGGTGTGCTCGGCGTGTCTGCCTCGCTCTCGGCCATCCTCGACACTCTCCGCCAGTGCAAGGTGGACAACACGCGCTCACCCACGCAAACAGCTTCCGTTAGAAAAAGAAACGAAGATGAACCGTATCTGGTGATGAAGATGATGATGATGATTGTGGTGGTGGTGGTGGCAGGACCGGCCTTCCGAAATGCAGAGACTGGCGCTGGATGCGGGCAGCGAGGTAACTCACGCAGCAAATCCTGAGGTGGACAGGTGACGTAATGCGCGCCTCCGAGAACCAGCATCAGGACCACTGTCAGAGGAGGAGGAGTCGGGATGCATACATCCTGACTCCTCCTCGAAGGTTGACTTTCAACATTGCTTCTTAGGAAGCAGACGGGCACACAGCTAAGGTTTTATGAGCTACAATGGTTCTTAAAAGTCTACGCCTCTGTTAAAATGCCCGTATTCACATCTAAAAAAAAAAAACATTTCAAAACGTTTTCCACGTATAGGCTCATGTGACAATTATCCAATTCAATTCAACAGAAACAACAACAAATCTATTAGAAGGAAAATACATTTAAAAAGCTGCAATAAAACGGTTTCCTTAGAGTTCATACGCCTAAACTAATACTTTACCGAGACACACTTCAGTTGTTTTTTCTTTATTCAGTCTTCTTTGGCAGGAGTCCATCAGCGTCCCATGTCTTGATGTGACAATATTTACCCACAAAAGATATTGCAAAAGATTTCCAAATCTATCAGATTGTGAGGACATTTTGTTGCACATATACAGTGGAAATATGCCCAAAACATCAGGTTGTGTTCCACCAAACCAAAACACATTCTGTCATGTTACAACTGGAAGAAAGAATTCTGTTTTACAGTCCACCTTTTAATCCAGAAACATGGAGACTCCAGCAGGATGTTGTTGTCATGTATAGAACGGGACCAGTGTGTTCCTGCGGCTCCTTCAGTGTTCCCAAAGGCCTCTTAACTGCCTCCATGTCAATCCGTTCCTGATAAAACATCCTGATAATATCCTAATCTTGACTGATACCTTTGTACTTTGGTATGATTTTGATCCCTTATACCTTTTCTCGTAGTTATTGCTTGGCTAAAGGATACATACAAGCATATGTCATGGGAATCCTTCTAGGAGAGCCAAACTATCCATTAAGTCCATCACATTTACATTAACTACTGGAGGAAGTGAACTTAACTAGACTGAATGTTCAATCTAGAATATAAGGTATTAGTTTAATGATGTGTATACTTTCCTTTCCTTGAGCTAAACCCCCTGCCTAATTCCAAGAGGTTTGCTCAAGCCACCTCCCCGGATCTCCTTAAACCTGACGGGTCTTCTCTGAACAGCATTTCTGGGGAATCTGTTTAAGTTGGTGTAAGAAAGGACATGCCTAGCCTCTAACAGCCTACATCCAGGAGTTACACCCCTTTGCAGCCGATGACTTGGCTGGACTGAGTAGCCCTGCAGTCAGCCAGATCAATTCAATTCAATTCAATTCAGTTTATTTATATAGCGCCAATTCACAACACGTCGTCTCAAGGCACTTCACAAAAGTCAGGTACATGCATTACAATTAATCCAAATCATTGAACAGTGCAGTCAGATTCTGTTATCACATCGATGACTCCTGTTATCGCCTGCTCACTTCCATGATTTTAAAACTTGCACTTGGTATCTGGGCTAGATTAGTTTAAGTGACTCCAACTGAGTGTCAAGGTTGTTGTTTTAAAAGGTTTGGGCTTAAGGCAACCTTTAAAAACCTCCCATAATTATTTCTGAACCCTTCACCGAGACATTTTTACTACTATTGAGGAACTGAACAAAGAAGCTGACACAAATTATCAAATGTCCACAAGTCAGATTTTGTATGCTTATTTAATTAGTAATGCATGTGCAGGGGTGAGTAACAGCGTAAAAATTCAGCAACACAGAATAATCACGTAATAATGTAATCAATTAACCTAACGTTTCCTAACGCTGAAAATGGATATTTTAAGGAAAGCGTCTATTAGCCTCTATCACGATCTTTCAGGAGGCAACGAGTTGATTTGTTGGGCGGAAGGCAAACTGAACTCCACAGTCTAATTCCTCTGAGTGGATGGGTACTGATGATCCAAGTCTTGATGATCAGGAGCTTGCAGAGTCCAAAGTATTGACAGAAAAATAGTTTGGCCCATGTCTAGACACATAAGACTCGAAACAACCAGGCTTTTTGAGTCCACTGACCAAGTTATCTCGGCTGTCTGGGTATTATCTGCTGCTGGCATTACATAACCAGTTTTATTTATACAGGATATTATGTGTTGAAAAAGTTTTGAAATGATTTATTATGGTCTAATTTTTACTTTTGAAAGCCCTGGCATTTTGACAGGGGTGTGTAGCCACTGTATATTCCGGTGTGTTATTTATACAAGTTCCTAAATCTTCTCCTTATTTTCCATCATTAAAATTTCAGAACATTTTCTGTGAGCTGTTGTATCTCAGCACTTAAATACACAAACAAAAATATAAACGCAACACTTTTGTTTTTGCTCCCAGTTTTCATGAGCTGAACTCAAAGATTTAAAACATTGTCTATATGCACAAAATAACCATTCGATCCACAACGTGACATCAGCAAACCGTTCACCCACACAACGCCACACATGCTGTCTGCCATCTGCCCTGAACAATGAAAACCGGGATTCATCCGTGAAGAGCACACCTCTCCACTGTGCCAAACACCATCGAATGTGAGCTTTTGCCCACTCAAGTCAGTTACAACGATGAACTACAGTCAGGTCGAGACCCCGATGAAGACGACAAGCATGCAGATGAGTTTCCCTGAAATGGTTTCTGACAGTTTGTGCAGAAATTCTTTGGTTGTGCAAACTGTTTCAGCAGCTGTCCGGGTGTCTCATACGATCTTGGAGGTGAACAGGTTTGATGTGGAGGACCTGGGCTGGTGTGGTTACACGTGGTCTGCGATTGTGAAGAAGGTTGGATGTACTGGCAAATTCTCTGAAACGCCTTTGGAGACGGCTAATCGTGGAGGGTTGAACATTCAATTCACGGGCAACAGCTCTGGTTGACATCCCTGCAGTCAGCATGCCAATTGCACGCTCCCTCAAACCTTGCGACATCTGTGGCATCGTGCTGTGTGATAAAACAGCACATTTCAGAGTGGTCTTTTATTGTGGCCAGCCTAAGGCACACCTGTGCAATAATCATGCTGTCTGATCAGCATCTTGATATGCCACACCTGCGAGGTGGGATGGATTATCTATGCAAAGGAGAAGTGCTATCACAGATTTAGAGAGATTTGTGAACAATATTTGAGAGAAATGGTTATGTTGTGTATATAGGCAATGTTTTAGATCTTTGAGTTCAGCGCCTGAAAACTGGGTGACAAAAACAAAAGTGTTGCGTTTATATTTTTGTTCAGTGTATATGCATATGGTCTGCATATGAGAGAGAGAGAGAGAGATTCTGGAACTTCTTCACCTGTTCTGTTCTATTCATCTCTTACCAGAGAGCACTTTGTGAAAGTAAATCCTGACAGAATCAGTTTGCTCACAGCTTCTTGTCAGTCTAGAGGTCAGAATGTCACTTGCATTTGAGTGCAGGTAATCGCTAAACTGAAACTAAAACGGGGTTGTTTCTTCATTGCTGCAGTTGGTCAGAAGTCTGAATTAGGTCTGAGGAGCAAGACAGAAAGACTGAAAACAGCCCCAACCACACAGTTCCAAACCACTTTCTGACACGCAGAGTTAACATGCTGATAATGTGAGCCAAACGTTCTAGAAGTTCGGAAAAATGGGAGGAAAATTAAAAGTAAAGCTAAGTGAAAACCACGACGAGAAACCAAGAAAAAAACAGAGCATCATGTGACATCATCGTCACATGGCATACGCTGACGGAAAATATGGTGGTGTGTTTCAGTTGAGTGCAACTGTCGGATTTTTCGAATTAAAGTAAAAATAAACCAACCAGGAGTTCAACGTTCTTTATCAACATTTTTCATAAGGTCCAATAGACGTGAAACATCTTGACAATAATAGTCAAACAAAATGTTTGTTTGCACTTATTAGACCGTAGTTTAGTTAGAAAAAGAGTCGTCTTGTGTTTTTGTTTGAGAAGTTAAACACATAATTCCTGCTCATTTTTGAAGTTAGGAACTTAGTGGGAAATATTGGTGGATTCATTGCTTACAGGTCTTTACTACAGCTTGAAAATCTCACCCGAATATTTACACTGCCTGCAGCTTCAGCAAGTGAACTTCCTATAAGACATGAAGGAAACAGATTATAGTTTGTGGATAGACTTACGGCTGATTTTAAAAGGCAAGTTAAATATACACAGTGATTAAAATAACCTTATTCTATTAACAGTAGCTTTTGTATGAGGGAAGCACATTTACAGTATTGAGAGATTCAGACAGTCCATGAACGCATCAGAGGCTGTTTATGAGCTGGTTGTTTTCCTGTCTGCTTGCTTTCTCTCGGCCAACGGCAGGGACAGCTGCTCCAGCCCCGTCTCCTGTCCAATCTCAGGGTTCCCCAGCCGGGGCATGTCCCGCCATGTTCGACCTAAAGGGTGGCTGGAACCTGTCTTTTGCCGGGTGCGGCTTCTTGGGGATCTACCACATCGGGGTCGCCAGTTGCTTACTGGAGAAAGCCCCCTACCTTGTGAAAGGGGCCACCAAGCTGTACGGGGCCTCTGCTGGGGCTCTCACTGCCTCAGTACTCTCAAGCCAAGCATGCATAGGTAAGAAAAAGAAAGCTCCCCTTTTTAATACTGCTTTTTAAAATGTAATAGACCCTTTATTGACTGATTGGATGAAATACATGTTATGTATTTAATGCTGATATCCAAGGCAGTTAAATGTGGTTCGATGTTGAAAGGCTTATATGAATGCATACGACAGGGTGATTATTGATTTCTGTGGAGGAAATGGTGATTTGGAGGAATTGTTTCATAAGTTTACTTTTCTCTGCATGAGTCATTGCCAATCTAACTTCTATTCTCATGAATAAGCATAATCATAGGAAATGATAACAACAAACAAGTGTTGGTCTCTGTTGAACTCTGCACACTGTCAGATAAACACGTTTCAATGACATGTGTCATGAGAAAAGAGTTCATGAAGGTCATAAAATACTGAAACAGCTGCAGGATCATTCCATGTGTTGGTGCTTCAGCTGACTGGTGTAAACTCTGTCGTTTTCAGCTAAATGCTGTGAGGACGTCATTGAGGTGGCAAAGGAAGCCAGGAAGAGAAACCTGGGCCCACTTCACCCAAGCTTCAACCTGGTAAAAGTCCTGAAATCAGGCTTGAACCGTGACCTGCCCTCTGATGCACATGTCCTGGCCTCAGGCAGGCTGTGTGTTTCATTGACCAGAGTATCAGACGGGGAGAATGTGCTGGTGTCAGAGTTTAGCTCTAAGGAGGAGCTCATACAGGTCTGCTTGTTTGTACTGGTGGTCTTGCAACCGGTTGGAAATGTTCTGCCGCTCTGACTGGCACTGGTTTAACCCTGTGCTCTGTCCACAGGCGCTGGTCTGTAGCTGTTTCATTCCAATCTACTGTGGACTGATTCCTCCATCCTTCAGAGGAGTGGTAGGTGTATTTTTATGCCTCACTAAACAGGGCTGATTATAAGTTAAAGTGCAAAACAACATGTATCACAACTGTAAAAAAAAAAAAACTAAAATCAAAGATGAAAAGTAACTGCTCTAATATTCGAATACATAGTAAACTATATCAGTTCTTATGAAAGCAGTGTTTGATTTATGCTGAATCTGAGCCAAAGTTCATTTTTGAGGGACCATATCCTTAAAACAACATAAGGGTTTAACTTTTAAACAGAATCATTTAGTTTTAGCTCTCCCTTCTTGTAGACTGCTTCAGAGTTGCATCTCCACTCCAGTCTGTTGTCCAGGTAGGTATTTATACTCCTCCACCACCTCCACCTCTTCTCCCATAATGGAAATAGTTTTTGACTTATCCCTGTTTCTCTTAAAATCTACAATCTCCTACTTAGTTTTATTCGGGTTCAAGATGAGATGATTGTTTCCACACCATGCCACAAAGCAGTCCACCACCTTCCTGTACTCATCTTCTTGTCCATCTCTGATCCACCCCATGACTGCAGAATCATCATTCGAATTTAGATGTTTCACTTTAAGAACAACACATAGAGCCAATGGATGTCTGTTCAATATATATAGATAAATATGTAGATAAATAATGGCAAGCAGACACAGGAACAAAAAAAGGGGGGGGGGGGG
>JAHHUM010000974.1:261563-289391 GCA_036173005.1 Crenichthys baileyi
AAAGGATGTTCGGGTGCTAACCCGGATTGTATCCAAAAAACATAAAACCACGGCTGCCCAAATCACGCCAGAATTAAATGTGCACCTCAACTCTCCTGTTTCCACCAGAACTGTCCATCGGGAGCTCCACAGGGTCAATATACACGGCCGGGCTGCTATAGCCAAACCTTTGGTCACTCATGCCAATGCCAAACGTCGGTTTCAATGGTGCAAGGAGGGCAAATCTTGGGCTGTGGACAATGTGAAACATGTATTGTTCTCTGATGAGTCCACCTTTACTGTTTTCCCCACATCCGGGAGAGTTACGGTGTGGAGAAGCCCCAAAGAAGCGTACCACCCAGACTGTTGCATGCCCAGAGTGAAGCATGGGGGTGGATCAGGGATGGTTTGGGCTGCCATATCATGGCATTCCCTTGGCCCAATACATGTGCTAGCTGGGCGCGTCACTGCCAAGGACTACCGAACCATTCTTGAGGACCATGTGCATCCAGTGGTTCAAACATTGTATCCTGAAGGCGGTGCCGTGTATCAGGATGACAATGCACCAATACACAAAGCAAGACTGGTGAAAGATTGGTTTGATGAACATGAAAGTGAAGTTGAACATCTCCCATGGCCTGCACAGTCACCAGATCTAAATATTATTGAGCCACTTTGGGGTGTTTTGGAGGAGCGAGTCAGGAAACGTTTTCCTCCACCAGTATCACGTAGTGACCTGGCCACTATCCTGCAAGAAGAATGGCTTAAAATCCCTCTGACCACTGTGCAGGACTTGTATATGTCATTCCCAAGACGAATTGACGCTGTATTGGTCGCAAAAGGAGGCCCTACACCAAACTAATAAATTATTGTGGTCTAAAACCAGGTGTTTCAGTTTCATTGTCCAACCCCTGTATATTTGTAATTTTTCAACCTCTTGCCAAATTTCAGGCTTCAAACATAAAGATATAAAATTCTAATTTTATGTGAAGAATCAACAACAAGTGAGACACAATCGTGAAGTGGAATGAAATTTATTAGATGTGTCAAACTTGTTTAACAAATAAAAAACTGAAAAGTGGGGCGTGGAATATTATTCGGCCTCCTTGCGTTAATACTTTGTAGCGACACCCTTTGCTGCAATTACAGCTGCAAGTCGCTTGGGGTATGTCTCTATCAGTTTTGCACATCGAGAGACTGAAATTCTTGCCCATTCTTCCTTGCAAAACAGCTCGAGCTCAGTGAGGTTGGATGGAGAGCGTTCGTGAACAGCAGTCTTCAGCTCTTTCCTCAGATTCTTGATTGGATTCAGGTCTGGACTTTGACTTGGCCATTCCAACACCTGGATACGTTTATTTGTGAACCATTCCATTGTAGATTTGGCTTTATGTTTTGGATCATTGTCTTGTTGGAAGATAAATCTCCGTCCCAGTCTCAGGTCTCTTGCAGACTCCAACAGGTTGTCTTCCAGAATGGTCCTGTATTTGGCCCCATCCATCTTCCCATCAATTTTGACCATCTTCCCTGTCCCTCCTGACGAAAAGCAGGCCCAAACCATGATGCTGCCACCACCATGTTTGACAGTAGGCATGGTGTGCTCAGGGTGATGAGCTGTGTTGCTTTTACGCCAAACATATCGTTTTACATTGTGGCCAAACAGTTTGATTTTGGTTTCATCTGACCAGAGCACCTTCTTCCACATGTTTGGTGTGTCTCCCAGGTGGCTTGTGGCAAACTTTAAACGAGACTTTTTATGGATATCTTTGAGAAATGGCTTTCTTCTTGTCACTCTTCCATAAAGGCCAGATTTGTGCAGTGTACGACTGATTGTTGTCCTATGGACAAACTCTCCCACCTCAGCTGTAGATCTCTGCAGTTCATCTAGAGTGATCATGGGCCTCTTGGCTGCATCTCTGATCAGTCTTCTCCTTGTTCGAGATGAAAGTTTAGAGGGACGGGCCGGGTCTTGGTAGATTTGCAGTGGTCTGATACTCCTTCCATGTCAATATGATTGCTTGCACAGTGCTCCTTGGGATGTTTAAAGCTTGGGAAATCTTTTTGTATCCAAATCCGGCTTTATACTTCTCCACAACAGTATCCCGGACCTGCCTGGTGTGTTCCTTGGTCTTCATGATGCTCTCTGCGCTTTGAACAGAACCCTGAGACTATCACAGAGCAGGTGCATTTATACGGAGACTTGATTACACACAAGTGGATTCTATTTATCATCATCAGTCATTTGGGACAACATTGGATCATTCAGAGATCCTCACTGAACTTCTGGAGTGAGTTTGCTGCACTGAAAGTAAAGGAGCCGAATAATATTGCACGCCTCACTTTTCAGTTTTTTATTTGTTAAACAAGTTTGACACATCTAATAAATTTCATTCCACTTCACGATTGTGTCTCACTTGTTGTTGATTCTTCACATAAAATTAGAATTTTATATCTTTATGTTTGAAGCCTGAAATTTGGCAAGAGGTTGAAAAATTACAAATATACAGGGGTTGGACAATGAAACTGAAACACCTGGTTTTAGACCACAATAATTTATTAGTTTGGTGTAGGGCCTCCTTTTGCGACCAATACAGCGTCAATTCGTCTTGGGAATGACATATACAAGTCCTGCACAGTGGTCAGAGGGATTTTAAGCCATTCTTCTTGCAGGATAGTGGCCAGGTCACTACGTGATACTGGTGGAGGAAAACGTTTCCTGACCGCTCCTCCAAAAACACCCCAAAGTGGCTCAATAATATTTAGATCTGGTGACTGTGCAGGCCATGGGAGATGTTCAAACTTCACTTTCATGTTCATCAAACCAATCTTTCACCAGTCTTGCTGTGTGTATTGGTTGCATTGTCCTCCTGATACACGGCACCGCCTTTCAGGATACAATGTTTTGAACCATGGATGCACATGGTCCTCAAGAATGGTTCGGTAGTCCTTGGCAGTGACGCGGCCCATCTAGCACAAGTATTGGGCCAAGGGAATGCCATGATATGACACCCCAAACCATCACTGATCCACCCCACGCTTCACTCTGGGCATGCAACAGTCTGGGGTGGTACGCTTCTTGGGGCTTCTCCACACCGTAACTCTCCCAGATGTGGGGAAAACAGTAAAGGTGGACTCATCAGAGAAACAATACATGTTTCACATTTTTCCACAGCCCAAGATTTGTGCTCCTTCCCACCAATTGAAAACAGACGTTTGGCATTGGCATGAGTGACCAAAGGTTTGGCTATAGCAGCCCGGCCGTGTATATTGACCCTGTGGAGCTCCCGACGGACAGTTCTGGTGGAAACAGGAGAGCTGAGGTGCACATTTAATTCTGCCGTGATTTGGGCACCCGTGGTTTTATGTTTTTTGGATACAATCCGGGTTAGCACCCGAACATCCTTTTCAGACAGCTTCCTCTTGCGTCCACAGTTAATCCTGTTGGATGTGGTTCATCCTTCTTGGTGGTATGCTGACATTATCCTGGATACCGTGGCTCTTGATACATCACAAAGACTTGCTGCTTTTGAACTCTGGTATGTCACCCATAATGTTGTGTGCATTTCAATATTTTGAGCAAAACTGTGCTCTTACCCTGCTAATTGAACCTTCACACTCTGCTCTTACTGGCGCAATGTGCAATCAATGAAGACTGGCTACCAGGCTGGTCCAATTTAGCCATGAAACCTCCCACACTAAAATGACAGGTGTTTCAGTTTTATTGTCTAATCCCTGTACATCTTAATAAATAAACAAGATTATGCTTAGCAATTATTAGAACTGAGTGTGTTCATTATCATCAGTTTCCACATTATTTTGCTTCCACTTCATTTAATTTGTTTGCTACAGGACAGTGGGCACAGTTCTGTTTAAATGAATATTTACAGTAGAAAATTTGTCTGTAGAAACTTGCTTTATAAACTACAAATAAAAATAAATAATTTTTGAAGCCATTGACTCCACAGTTATTTGTTAAGTAAAGTATCTGAACTGTTTCTGCTGTATCTTCAAAGAAAACAAATGGGCCTGGCATGTCTTACTGAAGGACAGATGATGAGTCCATATGGTCCCTCCCTCTTGAAGAAAGGCAGACGTTTCTCCTGCTCAAGGGCGAACATGATGATTGGCAGAGTGAAGACCAAAGTCTTTCCTGATCCCGTGAAGGCGATGCCAATCATGTCTCGACCTGATAGGCTACACGCAAACACGGTCAGTTCATCAACAGTTTTACCTGCATTAAATCCTAACAGAGAACATCACATACTGTGTAATACAGCATTTGCATTCCAGTACCATGTACGGCACTTACACTGTGGGGATTCCTTGAATCTGAATTGGGGTTGGATGGACAATCCCCTTCTTTTTTAAACCTTTTAGAATTGCTGCAAAAGTACAAACAGAAATATGTCAACAGTTGGGAGAGATTTAAAACAGCTGAAGGGAGTTTTTTGTGTGAGGCATAGTGTGGCGTCACCTGGTGGAAACTTCATCTCCCTGAAGCTTTTGATGGGAAGAGGGATGCCTTCTCCATCCACCAGGATGTGAAATTTCTTCCTGACACGTTCATGTCTTGTATCTGGCATATTTAGGATGTAGCGTGGTGCCTTCCAGCTATGAAGGAATTTCCATCAGGTTAAATATACCCCCCCGGAATAATCTTATAAAGACAAAACACTTATAAACCATAATTACTGAGGGCTCACCTTGTTTTAATTGGGTCATCATATATGATACCTTTGGCCATTTCCTTCACAGACATCAGAGCTAGCAGAAGGGAGTTAAAAGTTTGCACAATTAGATTTAAGATCCCAAAGTTTATATAAACTTGTCTGACTTCTGAGGACATGGTAGTGTTAAATGTACCTCTGCCCTCAGCCACGCTTTCCAGAATCTTCTCTTCCTCTTTCAGCTGTTTCTCTTTTGCAGACTCCTTACGAGCTGAATACACAAACAAGTAAAAACTGTTACAGGTTCTATCCAGTCAATGCAGAGGAAAAGAAATAACTGTTATTGCATAGAGCAGATCTGTTCTGAACCTTCTGCTTTCTCCTTGAGGTGTTGATGTTGGTCAAGGAGACTAATATTCGAGCGTGGACCAAGGCCCTCCTCTTCATCCCTCTGTTCCTCTCCGCTATCCTTCTGCTCCTCGTCCACGGCCTTTCCACGCAGACGTAACATCTTCTGGAGCTGCAAACATTCCAAAAGCTTCACTATGCTCTAACCCAACAAAATATAACAGCACAGCTTTCAGGGTAAAGTTAAGCAAGCGAAAATAACGGAGGCATAACTTGACAACAAACCTTTTCTTAATAATACATCAAACTCTGACAAAGAAAAGACTTCTTTGTTTTGGATTCAGCTTATTACAACATTAATGAGATGAAAAGAGGAGTGAGTGCTGAAAAGTTTTGTATGTTTTGCCACTTTTTATCATTTCCAAAACTCTAGAAAAAAACCCAGCTGTCATTCAACTTCACAAGCATTTGACCAAAGCCTCTTCTCTTCATCATTTATCTCCTTCCCCTTGGCAAACTCTACATCCATTTTCATTGCTTTGCAGATCACAGTCAGCTCTACATTTCCACCAAACCGAATTCCCTACTCCCTTCTTCCTCACTAATTCTGCAAATTGTCACTCACGCAATCTAAAACAGCCTCCGCCCCTCCCTAACCCTTCTCAGCTCTTCTTTCCGTGTTCACAGCCTCGCCACCTCTCACATTGATTACTTTAACTCTCTCCTCTTTGGTCTTCCTCACAAATCTCTCCATACATTCCAGACGGCTCAAAATTCAGCAGCTTGCTTTGTAACAAAACCCCCAACTTTCCACCACATCACCCCTGTCCTTCAGCAGCTAAACTGGCTTCCGGTTAACTTCAGAATAAAATTTTTAATTCTCCTGTACACATTCACAACCTTGCCCCTCCTTATCCGTCAGATCTCCAGCACACTGCTACCCCCTCCCGTTCCTTTAGGTCATCCTCCTCCCCATGCCTTCCAGCCATCTCAGCACCATGCGGAGTAGAGCATGCAGCTTCTCTGCTCCCCATCTCTGCAACTCTCTCCCACCAGATATCCGTAATACTGACTTTCTGCCTCTGTTTAAATCAAGAGTCAAAACTCAGTTGTTTAGGAAATAATACTCTCTGTAATTTTATTGCAATTCAACTGTTGTATTTTCTGTGTGTTTTATTTTACAATGTCCTTTAATGACATGAAAGGCGCTTTTAAATTAAATCTATTATTATTATAATAAAATCAGTATAAGAAAAAAAAAGAATTTGATAAATAATATTAGGAACAAAGGTCAATTTAATGTGGTCATGTGTGACAAGAACTAAATCTGAAGACAGCGTTTGCTCTCATTTCTCTGTTACCCAGCCTAGCATTACTAGAGCAAGATAACTCACCATTTGTTGTTTCCTAATTTTGACCGGTACATAAGGGACATAATCGTCATCTTCTGATCCTGACTTTTCTTCATCTTCATAGGATCTCTGTGGAAAAGCAAATAACAAATGCCATTATAATCAATACCTTGTTAGGGAGTATCTTTTTTTCCATTTTTCCAGAAGGATTTAAGCTCAGCAATAAACCATAAATATCTTTAGATACAAACCATTCAGAGAAAAAAAAAGAACACTGTGGCTAAATGATTTATTTTAGAAATTTATATTCAAAGCATCTGGGATTATAGCTACAGTATAATCACACTAAAGAATAAAATGATTTATAAAATAATTTTGGTTTGAAAGGATGAGTGAATACATGGTTGGATGAATGACAAATAAACAAACAGGCCAATGGATGCCTTCAACATTCACAATCAGACAAGGAATTAACTTTGGAAATATAAATATTTTTCCACACTGTTTGCTTTTTGCATACTTTCCCAGACCTTTGTAGGCAAATCTGTACTTGTTATAGTTAAGGAATAATCGACCCCGTTAGAAACACCTCGTGAAAACTAATTTGTACTTTAAAAATGATTGATGGTGGTATACACCGTTGTTTCTGGAAATACTGTCTCAGTATTCTTTGTTGTACTTATGAAAAACATTATCGCGTCATTTGTCTGGCATGTTTAGATGCCGTGACGACAGATGAGCATCTCAGTGTTAAAGTAAAAATTATACTGTATTTCCGTTATAATAAAAGCAGATACTGATCATCTTTCAACCATCGAAACGTCAACATTACGTAGCTAGCACGGATAACTGACTCTGTAATTGCCGTGTTAATTTTGTTTGGTCCAAATACTTGCTCCATATTGCAAACATACATTTTTACATCTCCCCCGTGGTTTCTTTACATTTGAGTGTAATGTTTGATGTACATATATGCTAAACTGTCATTAAAAAACTGTTGGTTAGCATGCTAACATTAGCTTTTATTTAGCTAGCCTCAACCGTTGAACAGTTTGGTCTGAACTTACCTTTAGGGCCCGATTATCGGTCTCCATTTTTTATATTAACGTAACCTCACTCTGTATACCTTAGAGGTTAGTTACAGATCATATAGTAATTAAACTCAACTTATGTATCAACTCCGCATGTTTGTACAACAAAGGCCACTCGAGTACGAAACGCCGGGAGGGTCAAATCATTCCGACTCGCCTCTTCCAACGGAGAAGACAGCTGTACGGATACAGGTATGAGCCAAAATTAAAAAGATAAACACCACATCTGATTTTGTCAAAACTGTATTGTTTTAATCTTTCCGAACGAAAGATTTTTTTTTTTTCACAGTATCAAAAGTGAATAAAAAAAAGAAACAAGCCAACATACACTTGGCTGTTATTGGTATAGTATAAATCTACATTCGAAACATTAAGATAATCTTTTCTAGTTGAGTATAACCTGGAAAGCATCAGAGATGTTACATTAAAAACAGAATTTCAGCACAGATTTAAAATTATAAAAAAAAGAAAATCATCCATCTTCATGAAAGCCATCAGGCAAAAACATTGATACCGGTGTAAAACCTAAGGCTCGTGTCCTAAAGGTCTCTTCTATCATGTTGCCAAGAAAACACTTGGGAGGAGGGTGTCGAGTTAACAGTACAGGTCAGAGCGGTATGGAAAATGAAGCTCACACATATACACAAACAACCCTCAGAAAGGTAAGAAAAAGGCTTGAAGGGGCCAAAGATATTCACTCAATATGTACAAGCATTTAAATTAACTGTAACAATGCGTTTCCAATGTTAAAGTGAACATTGCACAGTGTGCTGCCGAGCAGGGGCTGAAAAAGCAGTTTAGAGAGTAAGCACTTCATGGCAAGGGTTTACTTCAACACATATATCAGAGTGTATTGGATATCTGTAATTCTTCATAACTAACAGCGAAGGGGGACTGACACTGAAGTCACACACAAATTTTCCCAGAACAAAAAAGGAGCAAAGAGTTCAGTTTCTTTTGTGTTTAACACATCATGCATAGGGATGCATCTGTGGGGGGCTGGGGTGGGTCTGATAGAAATCATTTACCATGCATTCCATAGGCCACATGTAAAAACTAAATTTAAGAAGTGTCAACATGAATATGAATTTAGTGTTGCTCCCATATCCATTGCTTAAAAAACATGCTGTTATTTCTTTTCAATTTCATAACTAAATCTAGCAGGTAGGTCTAGTGTAAGGAAGGCTGTTGATCCTAATTATGTATTGGGTCAAGAATCCAATTCAGAGCCAGGAACGACTAACTCAGCGTGGTGGTGGTGGTGTTTTTTTCTTAATATTAGATAAAAAAATATTATATTGTGCCGAATTCTGACAACTGTACATTATTAGCATACCGGGTTAGACTGTAGGAGTGCAGGTTGTGATGGAAGATGAGCACCGATTCCATTTGATTTGAATTCATCAATTTAACAACGTTAACATTTCTCAGATTTGTGATAAAACCATTTATTTCATGTAATTGTTTACATACTACATATGTAAGCACATGGATGCAGTTGAATCAACAGACTTTCCTCCATTTCTGTCTTACTGATTCAGTTCATGTTGCAATAATAGCAAAAGGGCAGAGTTGGCCTTGACAACGATAACTGGCTTCTTAGCCACAAGTCATGTTTCAGTCTTTTTAGTGAAGAGCGAGATTTTGAAACCAGGGTCCCTTGGCTTTGTCAGGATAAGAAAACTGGGAATGAGAGAAGGCCTCAGGCCAAACAGTGCTCTGCTGAAAGAGTTTGTGATGCGAAGAATTTTGTCTTCCCCTCCGACTCTCATCCAGGTTATTGAGCTGCATTGGAAGGGACCTTTTTGAGGCTGAAGTTGGACCAGTTCACTGCTACTTTTTGCCGAGTTTGCTTTGCAGAATCAAGACAGAACCTGTTGGGAGCACATATAAAAACAAGAAAAAAGGTTGAAAAAAGGGTAAGTGGAGCAAACTATTTCAACACTGTCACAGAGAAATCAGCTTGATCGGCCTTGATGGGTCAAAAACACAATTTTTTTCTGATCAGCGATCAACCAAATAAGAGTTACCAGTTCACCCAGAAAACAACACATTTATGTGGGGAAGTGGCTACTGAAGGAAGAAGGCTCAAATTTATATTTGACCAGAATCAGTAAGTTGTACAAGTCAGGGAAGCACAGAGATATAAGACGCGAAATTGTTCTTTTACACGTTACGACATGTCTTTAGTTCATTCAGGCTGCAACAGTTTGAGAGAGCAACACTTTTAGTGGATAACAGGAAGGCTTAACAGAGTTAAAATCGAGATGTTATGTTTCATTCTTTGAGCTTTTAAGTTAGGTCCTTTCCTAAACCACGATGGATCTGGAAATGTGGCAACCTTAAAGTTAAGGGATTACATTCCCTAAAGAATTCATCTGTTTTATTGTGCCAACCGTGCTCATCGCTAATACAAGATGCTAAAGACATTTCTACTGTGTGATAATTTTGTCTTTGCTTTAAAATAGTAAATTTTTTCTAGCTACTGCTTTCTCACACAATGGGGCATAAAGTTGTCTCTGCTCTTAATATAAATAATCAATGACTGCTCCTGGCAGGAAGGCTAGAGAAAATGAAAAAAACAAAATAAAATAAGGCAAAAATCACCATCTATAGGTCAAAGCTTCACAAAACTCAAAGATCAGAATACGACCTCAAAATTCTGATTAGTGCATCTCTAGTTTCAACTAAACATATTTTTTAATACAGCTGTACTGTGTTTACCTTTTAAAGTATTCAACTTCCCGATCAATCTCATCCATTTCTGTGGGATCCACATCCTTAGGGAGAAACACGTCGTCTGAAGAACAGACATGAAGATGCAGAATTAGATGCGATGAATCACATAAAAAATAGTGAGTTAAAAATAAAGATATTGTCCCGTACCAATAGCACTGTTGGACTTTTCTCCCCTGTTCTTGTTCTTCTTATTTTTCCCCTTGGATGGCTGCTGTTGAGGCCCATTTGGAGGAACAGAGGTGTGAGCTTTGCTCTCCGATTCCTGCTCAGACCGACCTCCTCGGGTCTCTGTGTCAGTTTTCCCCCTCTGTGCACCCAGGAGGCCATTTGATACATGTTTGGACGATCTGCCCTCCTCAGTTTTCTTCGGCCCGTTCCTCTGGTTGTCTACTGGCTGCTGAGGTTGTTTGCTCCCAGACTTTGGGCCATGAGGTGCCATTTCTTTAGACTCATTGGTTTTCTGTGCTTCATTCCCAGAGGCAGCTTTGGTTGGTTTGTTAGAATTTTGCTCCGATACAGACTGCTCCTGTTTTAGCTGCTGCTTTTTATTTTTCTTCGACTTTGCACCACTGTTCCCAGCAGTTGTGTTCTTGGGATCCGGCGCATCCTCCTTCGATTTTGCCGTTGCGTGGACTGGCACCGGTGGCAAACTGTCACATCCAGCAGAAGTGCATCTTTCTGGGGAGCGAACTCTAGCAAGCTTTGAGAGACTGCTTGTAGTGTGCAACCGCTGGGTTTCCTTTGAAGAAGCACTGACCCCTGATGAAATGGTGGCAGCAGCAGTGGGAGAAGAGGGGACATTTGTGTCCTCCCATCCGTTAACCAGGTCCAGGTGGCTCTTAAAGTTTCCCAGTGACAGAGGAGAAAGGTCCAGGTCTATCTGCTGCAAGTCAGAGGAACCATTGAGATGGGACAATAAGTGGTTTCCCTCCAATGTGGCCGCCTTCTTGGGAAAGTCATTGACGTCCAGATTGAGGTCGTACATGCTGAACGAGGCCCGTATTGAGTCTTTAATGGTGTTCTTGATCTCCTCTAGTCGGCTTGTGAGAAAACTGTTGACCCGTTCTAGTTCCAGCTGAGGCCAGTCAAGCAGCCGGCTGGCTTCAGGACCATCAGGAATAGGCTCGTCCACAGGCTCCTCAGTTGGACTAGACTGGGGTTCACTGCCGGCAACACCAATGTTAACCTGCTGGGCTTTTTCCTGCAACGTAAATGGAACCGGTTCAGGAGTAGACACACACACACATACCTACACACACATTTAGAACTTCCTGAGAGCGTAAGAGTAAAGCTATAGAGAAGTTTGCATGACATCTGCATGAATGCCTTACGTTTCCTGTTATTTATGGGAGTTGTTTTATGTTGTGTTGGCCTGATAACACACCATATAATTTAAACATTGTTAAACTGCACAGGTTTGAATTTATTGGAGGTTTTCTCTAATCCACAGTTTCAGAATTATACCTACACTCCTATTAATAATTGGTTAGTTGGCCACACTTTTTGAAGCCATTAACAAGCTTCTGGTGCAATTCTGGCTGAATATTTGCTATCCGTCATTGATCGTGGAATTGGTCGTTTTACTGTCTTGTACTTAGCCTAATGCCCATACATTATTAACAGTGTAGAGGCTGGGGCTTTGGAAAGGCCATTCAGGAAGCTTTATGTAAGCCTTCAAAAAAAAAAAAAAAAAAAAGGCTTGATGCATGTTCAAGATCACTGTCCAGATGGACAAGGGCACCGACCAAGAAGAAGCATCTACTTCAAAACAGACTCCTTCAGGCTCAAATGAAATTTGCAGCAGCCCACATGGATGCAAATGTCTTCATACGAAAATAGTCTATCGTCAGAGAAGAGAAACAGATTGAGCTGTCTGGCCTACATGACAAGAAGACTGTTTGCCCGAGTCAACTTTAGGCGCACTTAACCAGCAGTCAAGCATGGTTGAAACTTGGACAGGACTGGGTGTTCCAACTGGACAATGATCCCAAACACACTGCAGAACTGGTTTTGGAAAGAGTAAGGCTAACAAGCTAACATCAAGTGTCTCGAATAGTCCCAAACTTAACCCTATTGGAAACGTACAGACTATGATTAAAAGCCACGTCAGTGCCAAGAAGAGAACCAATTGAAATGAGCTCTACCAATTCTGATATGAAGATATATCCAACTAAAATTATGCCAGAGCCTAGTTGATGGCTACAATAACTGCAAGACTTTTAACCAAATATTGGTGCGGGTGTATGTATATACTTGAGCATGTAACCTTTTGACCCTGGGTTTGATTAGAGAAAATTCATAAATAAATGTAAACTTGTGCACCTAAATCCCGTTGTTAAAATCACTGAAATTCTATTTTGTAATAAAATGCCACCCTGACAATAAGGACCCCTCAAATCTAGTCCTAAAAGTACAGAATGAATGTGGCAGTCATGTCCATAGAGTGTATGTAAACTTCTGACCAGAACTGTAAAGAATCAAGGTCTATCAGATTTTACTATGACATAATTACATCTAAAGTTACTAATGTGATCGCAATTGAGTTGACCTTTTATTGCTGGACTAGAATTTAAACTTTTTTATTATTTTAAACTCCTAGTCAAGTAAAATGATTTGTGACACGACTTCAACGAATTCAGGATGAAGATCCATAAAAACTCAATAAAAACCAAATGGTTTCAAAGGTCCGCACACCTTCTTCTTTTGTTTGTGTCGGGCCCTTTTGGCAGCCTTGGCACTGTTGACAGGTTTGGGCTCCGAACTGTTAATGAAGTCCAGCAGCTCGTCCACGTCCCTGTTGTCGATGGCCCCGGCAGCTGTCAGTTCAGCATCCTGACGCTGAGGCAGCTCCTCTTTACGGCGAGTTAAGCGCGAGCGAAGCTTCTCACGGATCTCGGCGTAGTTTCTGCTGGTTGGTGCAGCTGGAGGCTATAAGAGGTTAAGCATGTTACTCTGGAAGTCTGGCTTTCTATTTTGAACCTTCTATGTCTAAAGAAGGGGGTAAATTACCGCATTGTGTCCAAAGAACTCGCAGTAGCAGCAGTCACAGTACTTCCCGTCCTTTTGATTGGTTGAAGAGGAGGCGCAGGAGCTCCTCTCAGAGCTGCTATCTTCATCCTCACCTTCTTCCAGCTCAGACGAAGGGTGGCACAATGTCCCATTTGTCACTTTGTGTCCCTTACATGCCTGATCCCTGCAAAAGAGATATAAACCCCCATAAATGTATTTCTATTTTCAATAAACACAGAAATGTATTAATGTCACATAAGCAGAGACACCAGTTCTAACCTGCAGGCTCCAGCTGTTAGATGGCCTACGTTGGAAGTGGCCATAGTTCCTGGATTGTGTCCGTTACAAGAGTGGTTACAGCCCATTAGAGACGTTCCCAACTTGCTGTGTTGTGTGTTCACAGCAGGAATGTGGGCGTTTTGGCATGAACTGGGCTTATGAACCGACGTTGGGCTGTCTGGACTCGGAGAGCTGAGTTTGGCTGTGGGGCTGTGAAGGTTTGGTACCAGCGGGGAAAAAGAAGCGTGGGCCGCCACGCCAGTGCCACAGGACGAGGTGACATGGCTGTGCTGTCCAGAGTTTGGCTTTGGGGGTAGGAGGGAGGAATGCTGGGAGGAAAGACCGGTGGGACTGTTGGGCGGTACTGACAAGTCTGCATGTTGATGGTGGTCACTGGGATGAAAGGCTTCCCCTGGACAATAGCAAACATGAGAAAAAAAAGAGCTCTAGGTTACACACTCTGTGTTATGGTTGTGATTACAAATGAGCAATCCTAATATTCCTGTATGCAAAGGACCTCGAAAAAAGATTCACTTCTTTGGGACCTTTTTTTACGTTGTTGCACTGGAAACATTTTGCATTTCATTTTAACTTAAGAAGTCACAATAGTAATGGGCTGCACGGTGGCGCAGTTGGTAGCACTGTTGCCTTGCAGCAAGAAGGTCCTGGATTCGATTCCCGGCCGCGGGTCTTTCTTCATGGAGTTTGCATGTTCCCTCGTGCATGCGTGTGTTCTCTCCGGGTACTCCGGCTTCCTCCCAAAGTCCAAAGACATGCCTGTTAGGTTAATTGGTTACTCTAAATTGCCCTTAGTTGTATGAATGAGTGTGTGCATGGTTGTTTGTGTGTTGCCCTGCGATGGACTGGCGACCTATCCAGGGTGTACCCCACCTCTCGCCCATAGACTGCTGGAGATAGGCACCAGCTTCCCCGCGACCCACTATGGAATAAGTGGTAGAAAATGACTGACTGACTGAATAGTAATGGGATTACATTTGACAGTGTGCAGTGAAAGCCTCATGAGATTTGTATGAGAGGCCTCAGGCTCTGTACCATAACTAAGCATTAAAACCACTAAGCAGGTAGCAGAAAATTAACACAATTCTTTAAACATATCAGGAACAAAGTTCTGGATCTCAGATTAGCTAAAAATGTCAATTAATCCTTGGATCACTATTATACAGGGGTTGGACAATGAAACTGAAACACCTGTCATTTTAGTGTGGGAGGTTTCATGGCTAAATTGGACCAGCCTGGTAGCCAGTCTTCATTGATTGCACATTGCACCAGTAAGAGCAGAGTGTGAAGGTTCAATTAGCAGGGTAAGAGCACAGTTTGGCTCAAAATATTGAAATGCACACAACATTATGGGTGACATACCAGAGTTCAAAAGAGGACAAATTGTTGGTGCACATCTTGCTGGCGCATCTGTAACCAAGACAGCAAGTCTTTGTGATGTATCAAGAGCCACGGTATCCAGGGTTATGTCAGCATACCACCAAGAAGGACGAACCACATCCAACAGGATTAACTGTGGACGCAAGAGGAAGCTGTCTGAAAGGATGTTCGGGTGCTAACCCGGATTGTATCCAAAAAACATAAAACCACGGCTGCCCAAATCACGCCAGAATTAAATGTGCACCTCAACTCTCCTGTTTCCACCAGAACTGTCCATCGGGAGCTCCACAGGGTCAATATACACGGCCGGGCTGCTATAGCCAAACCTTTGGTCACTCATGCCAATGCCAAACGTCGGTTTCAATGGTGCAAGGAGGGCAAATCTTGGGCTGTGGACAATGTGAAACATGTATTGTTCTCTGATGAGTCCACCTTTACTGTTTTCCCCACATCCGGGAGAGTTACGGTGTGGAGAAGCCCCAAAGAAGCGTACCACCCAGACTGTTGCATGCCCAGAGTGAAGCATGGGGGTGGATCAGGGATGGTTTAGGCTGCCATATCATGGCATTCCCTTGGCCCAATACTTGTGCTAGATGGGCGCGTCACTGCCAAGGACTACCGAACCATTCTTGAGGACCATGTGCATCCAGTGGTTCAAACATTGTATCCTGAAGGCGGTGCCGTGTATCAGGATGACAATGCACCAATACACAAAGCAAGACTGGTGAAAGATTGGTTTGATGAACATGAAAGTGAAGTTGAACATCTCCCATGGCCTGCACAGTCACCAGATCTAAATATTATTGAGCCACTTTGGGGTGTTTTGGAGGAGCGAGTCAGGAAACGTTTTCCTCCACCAGTATCACGTAGTGACCTGGCCACTATCCTGCAAGAAGAATGGCTTAAAATCCCTCTGACCACTGTGCAGGACTTGTATATGTCATTCCCAAGACGAATTGACGCTGTATTGGTCGCAAAAGGAGGCCCTACACCAAACTAATAAATTATTGTGGTCTAAAACCAGGTGTTTCAGTTTCATTGTCCAACCCCTGTATATGTTAACCAGAAACCTACCAAGAAAAGGCAACCACAAAAACAAAAGGGCATTATTGACGGGTCAAAAACAGACCAAACGATCTCCAGGAGAAGCTGGAACTTCAGCCCAACCAGGAATGAATTTGCATGGCATCAACTAAGAGTGCAGATTACAAAAATGTTTGCTTTCTTTTACAAAAATGATGCAAAACATTAGAATCATTGTAAAATTACTCTACTTAGCTCTATTGTGTTGTTAACTGAACAGGGTCAAGATAAGGGGGAACTCAAAGGACTGCATTTTTTAAATAATACAGAAATAATCAAAAATTATTCAGTGCATTAAAACAAATGCTATACAATTTTATTTTGTTGAAATTATGATTCCTCACTTTCCAGATAAAAAAAAACATATTTAATTTGTGTTAATTAAAGAACAAATTATTTAACTAGATAAAATTCAACTTTACATCTTCTTGCATCATATTTGTTCCTAAGATAAATGGTGTTTTCCTGGTATTATTAAATTGTTTTTCTTTATTTTATATCAAAAGACCCACTATGGAATAAGCGATATAGAAGATGAATGAATGAAGATTATATCTAAACAGCTCTTATTTCTTAAGGATAAAGAAAAAGTATAAATGTTACTCAGTTAGCAGCCTTATTGACTCTAGATAATAGACAGGCAACTGTGCATTCTGGTTGCTTTGATTCTATAAAAACACATTTAATTGCAGAAGCACCAACAAATGAGGAGGTAACTAGAATCTGCCGATTTTACACGCGACCAGCTCTTATTTGTGGTTGCTGATTTTTCCCCCCATCATTGAACGCACCACACCTAGGCCCTCCAAGGTCCCCTAACACTACACTCCTCAGTGGGTAAAAATTGTTCCATTTAATCCTTTTGGGGAGTTTAATTGTCTGCCGTGGAACATGCTGGATTAAAAAAAATCTTTTGGGAATGTAGTGAGAATCATCGTGGAAACGACGACTTGTTTTCAAACCCAGAGTAAAATCCTGTTTAAATGCAGAGCTGACTGCTTTCACTCTGACAAACACACAAGTTGTTAAAGAGAAAACTGGCTAAAACTTTGAATTACCCTGTGTATGATTGAACTTGTCCTTGCCTTTAGAAAATTGGAGAAACTGGCTGCTAAAATATTTAATCGGTGCGAGTTTACTTTCAATAAAATACTACTGACCCAGAATCAGACGAAACAAAATACCTGGAGGTGTTGGTCGACGGCACATGGTCTTGAAGTGCTTGGGAGTGGTCTTACAGGGGTCTGCTGAGGTAGACTGGGAGTTCCCAGCAGAAGATCCACTGGAATTCTGGGATGACGGGTGACTGTAGGGACAGACTTTGGGACTTGAAATTTTTGACGATTTTCCAGGTGCTTCGTGAAGTCCCCGTTTCTCGTGACAGGCTGTTAACCCTGTAGAATAAAACGTGTAAAACGTCTAAAATAACTGAGGTTTAATGGATGTGCACTTCCATATTTAACACAGATAAACACATAGATAAAAAGAAAGTACTAAACATCTGACCAGTTGGTGTAATTTAACACTATATCAGTAAGAAGCATTTAGAGGTGACTCAGATTCGATGGGTTTGTTTTGTGGAAGCATCTCTTTTCTTCGGGGGCATGTTTAACCGTCCAACAGTAACCAGGTATAATTGCTGCTATTAGAAAGACACCAGAAGGAAAAACTGATTTTTGGCACTCGATAAATAAAGTCCTGCATCCAAATCTAATAAGAAAGGGAAGGATAAAGGATATGAGTTTTAATATAAGGACATACTCATTGTCCTTCCTATGTCCTTATTTATCTGTTGCACTGGTTTTGTTTGATTTAGGAATGACGTACACCTTCACAGCGCACACAGGCATCATTTCACTACATTCACTTTCCACATTTCAGCTGCAATTGTGCAACATTACCAATTCAATTTTTTTTATACCAGACCAGAGTTGCAAGCACTCTGGTGTATCAGGTAAACGCTACAGGGCGGTCCCAATAAAGCCATGAGGCTTGGAAACATAACAAAAGGAAAGTTAATATAGCATTCAGCTACACTTCACCCTCTATAAACACTTGACGTAGGGAGGCACATAAACGCGTCTTATTTTCACTTCTCCTTAAATGAAACATCTTCAGCTTGTCATGTTTAGAAAACTCTGCAGTACATCTGAGTGACTACAGTCCTGGACTAGGAAGACACTTCACCTGCTATTCTACAAGGGATGAAAAACATTTCCTATGATAAACACATTCTGTAACTAAATAAAAACATTTTTCCTTTTCAAAAGGTCATGCATTTCCAGACACATACATTTAAGTATAAACCATTTACTTCATACAATAGCCGGCTTTTCCTTTTACCATCCATGAAATAACACAACATTCAAGTTTTCTTTAGATTCGGTAGTGTGGTAAAAGGCCGTTTCTCCGCCTTTTTTTGAAATCTGAACTAACTTAGATCAGATCCATTTCCTAATGATTTATATTCCGTACAATATTCATAGTCATTTCCCATGACTATGAATATTGTAGCTTCACACTGAAGGCACCAAAACTATGAATTAACACATGTGGAATTCTATACTGAACAAAAAAGTGTGAAACAACTGAAATATGTCTTATATTCTAGGTTCTTCAAAGTAGCCACCTTTTGCTTTGATTACTGCTCCGCACACTCTTGGTATTCTGTTGATGAGCTTCAAGAGGTAGTCACCTGAAATGGTTTTCACTTCACAGGTGTGCCCAGTCAGGTTTAATAAGTGGGATTTCAAGCCTTATAAATGGGGTTGGGACCATCAGTTGTGTTGTGCAGGAGGTGGATACAGTACACAGCTGATAGTCCTACTGAATAGACTGTTAGAATTTGTATCATGCCAAGAAAAAGCAGCTAAGTAAAGAAAAACGAGTGGGCCATCATTACTTTAAGAAATGAAGGTCAGTCAGTCCGAACAATTGGAAAACTTTGAAAGTGTCCCCAAGTGCAGTCGCAAAAACCATCAAGCGCTACAAAGAAACTGGCTCACATGAGGACCGCCCCAGGAAAGGAAGACCAAGAGTCACCTCTGCTGCGGACGATAAGTTTATCCGAGTCACCAGCCTCAGAAATCGCAGGTTAACAGCAGCTCAGATTAGAGAACAGGTCAACGCCACACAGAGTTCTAGCAGCAGACACATCTCTAGAACAGCTATTAAGAGGAGACTGTGTGAATCAGGCCTTCATGGTAAAATGGCTGCTAGGAAACCACTGCTGAGGACAGGCAACAAGCAGAAGAGACTTGTTTGGGCTAAAGAACACAAGGAATGGACATTAGACCAGTGGAAATCTGTGCTTTGGTCTGATGAGTCCAAGTTTGAGATCTTTGGTTCCAACCACCGTGTCTTTGTGCGGCGCAGAAGAGGTGAACGGATGGACTCTACATGCCTGGTTCCCACCGTGAAGCATGGAGGAGGAGGTGTGATGGTGTGGGGGTGCTTTGCTGGTGACACTGTTGGGGATTTATTCAAAATTGAAGACATACTGAACCAGCATGGCTACCGCAGCATCTTGCAGTGGTATGCTATTCCATCCGGTTTGCGTTTAGTTGGACCATCATTTATTTTTCAACAGGACAATGACCCCAAACACACCTCCAGGCTGTGTAAGGGCTATTTGACCAAGAAGGAGAGTGATGGGGTGCTGCGCCAGATGACCTGGCCTCGACAGTCACTGGACCTGAAGCCAGTCGAGTTGGTTTGGGGTGAGCTGGACCGCAGAGTGAAGGCAAAAGGGCCAACAAGTGCTAAGCATCTCTGGGAACTCCTTCAAGACTGTTGGAAATCCATTTCAGGTGACGACCTCTTGAAGCTCATCAACAGAATACCAAGAGTGTGCGTAGCAGTAATCAAAGCAAAAAGTGGCTACTTTGAAGAACCTAGAATATAAGACATATTTTCAGTTGTTTCACTCTTTTTTGTTCGGTATATAATTCCACATGTGTTAATTCATAGTTTTGATGCCTTCAGTGTGAAGCTACAATATTCATGGTCATGAAAAAAGGAAAACTCTTGGAATGAGAAGGTGTGTCCAAACTTTTGGTCTGTACTGTACTTTTAACCAATTTGAATAATAAACTGAATCTGACTGAACTGTTTGATAACTAGGATCAATTAGAATCTATATGATTTAACTAAACAGACTATTTTTTGTAAAGTACCTTCAAACAACGTGTTGTGAATTGGCACTGTTTAAATACAGCTGTTACAGATGCAGATACAGATGCTGTTTTAATGCTTTGTATGACGTGTGGGTACTTGTTGCATAACTGATGACTAAAATGTTGAAGTGAAGCTTTTTGTGGTAAATCAAGTATAAAGGATGTAATTTAAATATGAAGATGATCAGGTCGTATAACTCTAAGGGAGTATTCACACCAGGAAAGTCCTTTGGTCCGCTTGTTTGGTCCGAAACAAAAGCGGACTTTATTTTTTTTATTTGGTGCGGTTTGTTTTCACATTGTACTTTTTGAAAGTTAACTATTACTTGTAAACAAAGGTGACGATCATTGCTCCCATTGGACAGAAATGACGGGGGCGGGACAGAGCACAGACCGGGAAATTTAGGAAAACAACTAAAGACGTGCTGCGTGCAGCAACTCTGTTCTGCATATTTGTGCCGTTATTACAGCTGCAATATTATTGTGAGAGTGAAGAGCAGCTCATTCAACACAGACTTTGCGACACTATATTTAAGAGTTTGGAACAGCGTTGGAGAATGCGTGCTGAACGCCGAAGAAGACGCTGTGCTCTGTGTGCCCGGTCCCACATGCCCGGTGTTGCAACAATCAATGGCTTGTTAAGTGCAAAGAGACGTACGTTTTCTGCAGTTGGTTTGGATCGGGGCCGGTTCGTATTCAGACCATAAGCGAACCGCACCAGAGTCCGTTTGGAACCGGACCAAGACCACCTCAAAAAGTGGGTCACGGTCCGGTTGTTTGGTCCGGACCAGGGTTCGCTTGAGTGTATTCACAGCTGCACAAAAGGTCCGGACCAACGGGGGAAACGAACTCTGGTCCGTTTAAAGCGGACCAAAAGTGGCAAGTGTGAATACACTCTAAAACAGAAACACACATCCAGAACGGAACCACCAGTCACACTTAAGAGCTTGATTTAAGAATTGCTATTAAATTATGTTTAATAGCAATTCTTAATTATACTTTCACTTTTTGGTGGATCATATGATGAATTTATATATTTAGAAGATGATGAGGGGGGTGTGAGTCCTGTCTTAATGCTTTTTAAAATTCTAATCTTTTTTCTTCTATTGTTTATATTCTCACTTGTTGTTCTCCAGACTGCTGATTACTTTTTAGCCAACTACCCGCTCTACTTTTCATTGGTCAAACTGATTTTTGGCCTATTTAAGCTTGTGGAGAAGTGGAAACACTTTTGGATATCTATTCCTTTCCAAACCTGTAAAAAATAGATTCCAAACTTTTTCAGGTCCACCTAAAATACTTTTATGACTTTAGCACAACTTCAAAGGTGTCACATCTTTGCAAGTAAAGAAAGATCAGTGTATTTATTGGGCTAAAATGAAAGACTAACAAGAATAAAACGTTAACAGGTCATTTTGCATACTCATGTAATAATCAGATAGTGACAATAGAGTGCAGATAGGCCAGAACACAATAGCAGCTGTCACCAGTGTTCAGATGATCTTTAGTTTCTGTGTCATCTGCACTGCAGAAATCAGGAGGCACATGAGAAGTTTACTCCTCCTTGGGAATTTGGAAAGTTTAGGAGTAATAAATGCTTGGCTCTGTTTATTTTTAAGCTGTGACAAGACAGAAAAGATGATGAACGATAACTTATCTGGTCTGTTGAAATGTTCCTCTATTGTTTCACAAGTTTAAGACAGAACTGCTTCTGGATCACGCACTGATAAGACTTTCACTGGCTGACAGATTCCTGGTGTTCTTTGAGGTCCGACCCAACGATTCCAATTTAGTTTACAGCAAATGCAAACTCCTTTAGATAAACTTATTTTAATTCAGCAATTAAATATAAACACATTAATAACAGACTTGACTATTCAGGCAGTAGATTTGAATCCAACACAAAATAAGTCAATACATACGACCCTAACCTTTATCTGATTTTCCGTCAACTGAAAACAGAAAAAGCACCCAAACTACACAGTTTGTTTTTGGACTTGAAAAACTGGGAATGAATTCCCTCAATGAACAAGAAAAACAATGAATTTTTCAGTGTAATTGGTGCGACTTTTATTTATTAATGACTCAGACTACAATCAAGCCTCCAAATACATTAGCTCTGTGGTGAGCAATAAAGGGTTTAGTTAAATCAGTTTTTGATTTAACCAACCTTCTATCTGCCAGCATTATCCTTCCTGCAATAATGCTGAGGCCAAACTTCATTTTTCTTGCTCTGAGATGCAGCAGACCGAAAGCTGAGCAAGATGCCAGCCTGCATTTATACCAACAAACGCAGTTTCCACTGAACAACAACGAGCCTCTACACATGCCACCTTAACCAGGAGTAACCTTCAGCCATCACTGTGTGTGTCCCCGGCTGCTCTGTAACTTACCTTGTGATGACAGGCCTTGTGTGTGCGAAGAAGTGTTGTGGTTGCAGTGCTCGCCTCCATTGGAGTGGGCCGAGTTCCAGAGACCTGACAGTTTGTGGGCCGACAGGAAGGAACTCGGGTCCCAGTCTACAGTACTTTGCTCCGGGTAACCGTTCCCACAGCTTTGGGACTTACAGGAGGAAGAGTGTGACAATGGTACCTGGTTTGAAAGAAATAACACAAAAGAAAACAACATTTAGTTCGTCATCTGGCCCTTTTTTTTTACTGGACCTGAATCCTGGCAGTGAAAGAACCCAACAGAAGAAAAAGACGTCAAGGAAATGCGTTAAACTATTTTATGGAGAGAAACAAATAGTAAAAGATCGTTTCTTGTTTTTCTCATGTTTAACACATTTACAATTTGAACTGGAGGTGTACCAACCTGACTTTTCTTGATGGAGTCTGATAGCTGGTTTTCTCTATGATTCTGACCAATTCCAATTTTATTTTTCTAAGGACTATCACGAAAAAAGAGGCAACTGTGCTGCAGGTTCCATGATAGACGTAGTAGCAGAAAACTAAAACTTTACCTGAATATCCCCATTTATGCATCAAAGTAACTAACCTGGATTTATTTTTTAATTAAACTCAATAAAGTACATGCTATTGGGTGATGTATTTATGGACCAAAAAAGATGGGAGTTATTAGTGTTGATGCATTCAACAAAAAGGAAAAAGAGGAAATCAGATTTTTCAGTATTTAACCGGTGAATCAACGATCAGAGACGATTAAGGAAAAAACTGTCCAATTCCAAAGACCGATGTGACTTATTGTTTATTTTGGGGATGCTTCACTCAAACTAAAAGAGGTTCTGCCATATACACAGAAACAACTTTAACTTGCCTCTAATTATCTCATAAAAAAACAAAAAAGGACCGACTGTCCCAACAACCAAACAGTTTTCCCAACTATTAGAAAACAGAAGCTGAGTCCCTCTGACCCAAACCGGGGCTTTTATATGTACCGATGACGGCTGCTCCTGCGTGCTCCGTCTCTCCTCCTCTTCCACGCTCTTGCAGCAGCTCTGACAGATCCACAGAGGCACCTCTCCGAGCAGCGACTGAGACAGCGAGGGTACCGCGTCGGCCAGCTTTCGCCCCGGCACCTCCCGCAATAAGGCCTGGGAGAGTGCAGGCACCGCGTCGGCCAGCTTCGTCCCGTGGCCGGCGGGAAGTCCGTTGACAGAACCTGCTCCCCAGTCCTTGAATTCTCGATGGCACAGCAGGCAGCAGGTGTGCATGGGCTAGGCAGACACAGAGAGAAACAACGTGATTACAGTTTAAGATTTAATGAACTGTGGAATAAAAACCTGACTTCATGTGGCTCCATAATAAACTTCACCTTGCATTAAAATCTAGTTTGCAGCCAGATAGGTATCATTAGGCCTGAGAACCACAATACAGATATTGTATAAATCAGTTTTTAGTTCTTTTTATCTTCTCTCTTATTTCTTCTCATCTTTGAGGCCATTTTTCTTGTTCGTGTTTCGATATAACCATTTGTTGTTTTTTTTTAAATGCTGCCATAAACAACAATATAAAAAATAAAATTCTTGCAAGTTCAAAACATTTCAAAAATATGCAGCATAATGTATAGCAGCTCTAACAGATCAACAAAAAATATCCTTTTTAAATGCTAATCATATTGCTTAATATCACAAGTTAACCTTCAGGGGCCCCGCAGACTGTAGGGCTTTATGTAAATATTGGCAGATTAAAGATTCATGAAAAAGAAAAAACAAATCAGTGTCTTGTCAAGAGTGTAATGGTAATACAGTGTGTCTCCAGGTTTTTTAAAAACGTTTCCGAGATCATTATGATCTAAATTCAAGATCCGCGTGAATTATGAATAATAACACACTAATAAACACTACATATTTAGCTTTTTTAATCATTTAAACAAGGTTTATCTGCATTTGAGTTGTCTCGGATTTTGGAGCTGGGAATCACACCCGAGTTGTGAGGGTTCTGGTTGCAAGTGGAAAAACTGTGGGATTTGTTACTTGTTTTGGTGCCGACTACGACTAGGAGTACAAGCCTGTTTCTTTCCGTTTCCTGTGTTCAAAAACTAAAAGGAACATGTTCACAAATTGATATTTTACAGCACTAAATGTACCGCTGGTTAAATAAAATAAAAACAGTCAGAAGTGCTAATAAATCATTAATACTGGTAACCGTTAGCACATTCTGTATGCCTGCCGGTATGTTGGATATTAAACTCGGAGTTGGTCTGCGAGCTCCAGCTTTCCCAGTCGGAACTGCGACTTCAGGGAGCATTCCGGTTGTTTAATGCGACTTGTGAGTACGAAGAAACCAGAACATAAACACAACTTTGTCAACATAAATTGATGTTTTACAGCAGGTGAGTCGAGTACTTTTACACCTGGGTTTTCTTAACTTCAGTACCTACAGTATACAGTAAAGTATATAACACTTCTTCTTCAGCAGAGTTTATTGCTTCTCGGCAACATGGGGCTTCTAGTTTAGTCACTGATAACGACAGATAACTTCACAAGAAATAACACCTAAATTTATCAGCCAGAACTATAAATCACAGATGAATCCAGGAAGTCCAACAGCAATTTATGAAAAAACACAAATGCAAGACCAAACTAAAAATATTTAGAGACCCAGTGTTGAAAATCTGGACATATTTAAGAATTTTTAAAGGTCTAAAATTGTATTTATGACATTACTGACTTTTTCAGAAACCTTTTATGAACACTTTCATGATTGTCGTTTGCAAATTCATCAAGCCTAAAAATAATATCACGGCTTTGTGAAAATGTGTTTTTAATTATCAGAAAGGTGTTTTAACAAGCTGCAATTACAGCACTACAGGTGGATTTGACCTGCAGGAGCCTTTTCCAGGACCCAGAATAGTTTTCTGGAGCTGCCTTTTATTCCCCATCATCTCCACCGCACATACCAGGGGGAAAACAGATTATCAGGTCAGAATTTCAGCCTAGAAACACAAAAGACCCTAGTTGGGATGAAATACTTTTTGGAGTTTTGTGGTAAAAAAAGAGCACTAAGCATTTTAGATTGGTTTAATTTTCAGAGCGTTATATTTCCCTGCGTTACCTGCACTAATTCAGTCAAACAACAAAGTTGGATTTTTCCCCTCTGCAATAATCGACTAGAGTTTTAACAAGTGTTTTATTTTTAAATCATTAGTACTAATCACCTGAAATGTTATTATGCCAATCATCAGAACCATCCCTAGTCTTTCAACACATGTCAGTTAAAGTCAGCTGCTGGAGAAATTTAAATATGATATAATCCTGGGGTCGTCAGTCAATTAATAAGAGTCAACAGAGGTCAACGAGGTAATTCTGTGCATGTATAAACACTGTGTCGCATCATTATAAAGCATATATAGCTGTAAATTACATTTAGAGAAATGCATTCCTGCCAGGATGCATTTTGCAATAAATAATGTAACGTAAATAATGTTTTATAAGATTTACTTGTAAGAAAACAAACAAAAGCTACATGCTATAGTGTTACAGCGTCATAGAGTTGGAGTTAAAATTGCACTATTTTATTTTTTTATTATAAGAGTAAAAAAGGAAAACTAATAGACTGTAATTAAACCTAGTTTTTAAGCTTGTTTTAAATTCTGTGTGCAACTCACTCAGACTGAGCTAGGCACCAAAAATGACGCTCATAGCAGCTGGAGTAAAAACGTATTATTTTACTATCGGATTAAAAAATAAACTATGATAGTTAGATCGCGTAGTTTTAGGTTCGTTTTCAATGCCTGGTGCAAATGACTCCATCTCATCAAGGCATTACAAAACGTTTTGATAGTAGCTTATGTTGCACCTCCACAGAGAATCACAAATAATAATGCGAGACGACAAAAAGCAAATGATAAATAAGATTCAGCACAATGACGTTTAACCCGTTCTCTCCTGCAGCTGCTAAGCTGTTAGCCCGGGCTTGCAGAGCGCTCCTGCACACAGGATGAAGCACGTTTGCAGCACACGGACTAGCCTTGAGGCTAACGTTAGCTGGGCGGATGAAGAGTTGTAAAGGCTGGAAATGGGACGACCTGTCCGAGGCACAATGTCACCTGTCCGACATAAGAGATGGCTTCTTCCAGGCTTCTCCTCCCTAAATTCAGCTTGTTTGCTAAGCGGCACATCCAACCCGACCAAGCTCCACATCCACGACAAGTACATCAAGTGTGAAATAGCTTCCAAGTACCGTGCGAATGCATTTAATTTTACCTCAGCGGTTTCTGGTAATTAAATTAAAGGAACAATGCAGTGATGCCGGGATTAGCAGCGTGAAGCAGGAACATAGGCCGGCTAGTCTGTGTGAAAGGTTTGCTTTTTTTAGCTACCTGGTTCGCCCTGGTGTTGGCCAGCCTATCCAGCCCAGCATCTCCTCCGCCGCCGCCGCCAGCCGCATCGCCGGGAGAGACTGAGCTCTTCGGTGCGGTTTGCTGTCCAGACACAAGCTCCTTCTGGCTGACCCCTTGTTGCTTGCTTTTCTTCCTCGCCATTACGATGGTGTTTACGGAACGCTTTGGCCAAGTTTGCACCAGTTTCGATATTTTTTACGAGCACACTTTCGTTTCTTCTCGGACCTCAAAATGTTCTCTATCTCCTCCAGTCAAGACAACAGTCAATATGGCGGAGTACTGGCACACTCGGGGGTTCAGAGGTTAAAGATACTACTGGCAAGGAGGCTTCACTTCCAAACAGAGAACGAACCTACAACAACGTCCAGTCGGTGAAGCCAGACACCGCCATGTTTAGTAAGGGCAAATCTGTGTCGTTTTTCATTTCTAGAATATATTTGAAAATACAGCTTTTATTCTGACAATTTATTTTGTTTGAACACATGATTCATTTTTTAGAATAGCAGAATTACTGCAAGCATGTATAATTTTTTTTAAGTAATATAAAATCGCATTTTTACTGAAATAATATGTGGAGTGTGAAAAAGAAATCCTAACACAGATGATGTTTTAGTTTATTATTATTGTTATTAAATATAGTATAGACATATATGAAATAATACGGTACAACTTACAAATGTGAAAAAAACATACTTATGCTCTGAGCAAATTACAAAAGAGTGCACGTATCGCACGGAGGGGAGTGGTTGAAGCAGAGCGCTACGACACTGAGTTGAGGGTTTGACCATGACGCTTCACGATGCATTATGACCCCTTCAGATGCTCTTTAAAAAGTCCCTATAGAAAAAACTAGTGTGTGGTGTGGTATTATTATAGTATAATGTTATATATATGGAAAAATAAAATA